>CAUG01000157.1:0-15369 GCA_000442785.1 Papiliotrema flavescens NRRL Y-50378
AACAGTTTTCCGTAGGCTAGATCATGACAACCCCTCGCTTCCGCGGCTATACCACTCAGTTTCTAGGTATCTCACTTCAGAGAAGCCGATGGCCCCTCTCCAAGCGCCTCGATGCACTAGGGACCTCTACCCACTTCATCCGAGGCCAGCGTCGATTCTGACCACAGTCCAGGAGAAATAGCCCCCAAGAGAGGTATACATATGCCATGCACAGCCCGAGAATGACCAAAACAGCTCGACACCCGCTGATATCACAGGTATACCTGTCCCACTTCTTTCCATCCCCTCCCTCTTTCCTCTTCTTTGCATTCTCCGGCAGCCGAACGGACCGATGTGGGGCGCGATCGAAAGATCTCGCTGCGGCGAACAGTATGCAACTCCGAGCGACCTCCATTCACTGCTTCCCAAACTCGTCCATGGCCTAGCGATGTCAGCGCTAGCCCGATCAGTAATTAGCACATACCTCCGTGAGCTTCTTGAGCGTGCCGGGCTCCTTCGCACTGTGACCGGCGTCATCGACGACATGCAGCTTCAAGCCCTCACCCCATGCTTTAGCGAGGTCGTAGGCGGATTGGAACTGACAGTCATTACCGAAATCAGTGGTTCGCGCAAACAGACGTACCGGACAGACGAGATCGTATCGGCCCTGCACAACGACGCAGGGGATATGGCGGCTGCCATCAGCGGTTGGCCCAATGTCTCGGCAAATCGAATAATGCCCACATCTTGGCAATCTGCTCCTCTTCGATCAGTTGCCCATCTCGCAAGAAGCCCTGGACGTCAGGCCGATTGACATGCCATACGCAGCGCAAACTCACGCAGTTAAGCGAGTAGTGGCACTCCATCAGAGCAAAAGTCCTCGCCCATCGAATATCTGTATCGCTCTTCGCGATGGCTTCGGTGTTCGGCACCAGCCTGGCGACCTGGCTCTCCCATCGACTCCATCGCTTGGCGGCATCAAGACTGACCGCATCGTCCGGGTGGGTGAGAAGGGCGTGGTAGGCCTGAGTGAAAGTGTCGAAGTCTTCCCGGTCTGATGGCTTCACCGGCGCGACAAACTCTTCCCTACCGTCAGCGCGCACCTGGAAGCGACGGGCCAGCCTACCATTCCGCCGGCCAGAACCCTTGAGATCAGTATGTGGTGACTGGGAACGCGAGGTAGCTCACATCGAGTTCCGGTGCGCCAGAAGAAGTCGATCTCTTTTCGTCGAAAGAGGAAGATTCCACGCAGGATGAGCGCCTGAACGCGGTCGGGGTGGGTCTGCGCGTAGGCGAGAGCCAGAGTGGATCCCCTGGTTGTCAGGCACGCCGCTTACAGAAGCCCATCTGCTCACCATGATCCGCCAAACACCTTCCAGGTGTCAACTCCGACGTGCTCTCGCAGCTTCTCGATGTCAGCGACTGATGTGAGCACGCGCTGCAATCGGACGCGGTCAGTGGCGTACCCGAGTCCCAGGTGGTGTTCTCCCGAGTGTCTCCAGCACTATTAGTCATCAAACTGTGGAGCTGGCAAAGGAGGAAGCGGCCCACGGTGTCGACTTGCCACAGCCTCGCTGGGAAAACAGGACGACGCGGAACACAGAGGGATCAAAGTATTCTGTATCTGACGGTCCGGCGTTGCCACCTGGACCACCATGGCTGTTGGTCAGAGACTGCCTCAGAGAGAAAGGAAGCACAACCGTACAGGAAGACAACTGCCCGTCAGCTTGCGTCATCAGTGGTGGCTATGCTCACCCGGCTTGCCCTGGGGGTTGCCGCATTGCATGTAGCTACACGTCAGTGAAGCTGGTAAAGCTGCGGATTAGGTCTCACTGGAGCGAGTGAATCTCCGAGACCTTGAGGTGGCCCTCATCGAAGGGCGCTGATTCGGGGTAGGGCATAATGATGGGCAATTGACAGCGGTCTTCGAGAACAAGGACGGTTTCAAGTGCCTAGCACGAGTGGACATACCGGGTGACCGTTCGAGCCGGTGTTTCCGGCTGCCACGCGAGTGCCACACGAGGGGTATTCCCGATGAAACGAGTGATGCCGAGCAACCGCCTCCTTTCGGGTAATTTCCTCTTTCGGCCCGTTAATAGGATGGGTCTTATCCAATCAGACTGCGTCATTCCAAGCGATGACAGGCAGACTGTGCTCGCTCGGCCGGATGGGATGATCGGGTGCACTAGGGAGGAGCGAGGGGTCACCGCCAGAGCAGGTAGCGGAAGCGCAGAGAGCAGAGCACGAAAGGGCCGAGCCGGCGCGGCGCGGCGCAGCGCACAGTGTGTCCGAGCACACGCCAACGAGCGAGAGAGCGAGGAAAGACGCAGCCGGCCTTTTCCCCCCTCGCTCCCCGATTTTCCCACAAAGCACCTATCCGCACCTCAGCCCAGGGCGTAATCTTGTATCGTCTAATCTCCATCCCACCAAAGACACCACGCATCCCTCCCCAAGCTCGCACCGCAGGCTATTACCACACTTCTGCATTACCCTCCCCGCCGTGCCGCTGCCGCTGCCGCTCCATCTGCCGCTGCGCCCGGATCCCCAGCAGGTAGTATCACTTGACAACCTTTATTTGGAGCTGAAACCGTCTCAAAGGGAATCACCCCGATCCCTTCGTCTCGCTCAAAGCCCGAGAGTCAAAGGCACCCTTTCGCCTTTCCTCATCCCAACCCCCCTTCCTTGCCCCGCCGCCGTCTGCCCGTCAGCCCGGCGAACAGGAGTACCGTAGTCTCATCCACTCGCCATCGCACTGCACCGCACCGCACCCCCGACACGCACCCTCTTGTCCCGACCCAGCCCAGTCTTAGCTTTGATCGTCGCCGCTACCCCCCCTCGCTCCTCGGCCTTGAACCCATTAGCACATCAACCAGACCCGCCCCGAAACCCTGGCCCGGTTCCAGTCCCTAGCACGCCTGCCAGCACATCAACCGTGTCTCGCGATTCTCTCGTCGTCCACGTCCATCCCGCCCACGCCCTCGCCCACACACCGCACGTTCATCGCCACCACCCCGGACAACGAGGTGATCGTCATCCCGGTCTTCCTTCGATCCGCCCCTTCCGCATCCAGCCTCGACGCCCAGCCCAGATCGCTAGCGCCGTCACCCTGCCGAACACGGATCCTCGCCCTCCCCTTACCTTTGCTTCTTCGCCCCGCCCTCGTCCCTGCCTCCCATCGCGTCCACCCGCCCGCCTCCCCCACGCGTAACGCTCACCAACACCGGCCCTCCCGTTCCTTGGCCGTTATCGATAACGATCACGAGCGTCGTCGACGTGGTTCTGCTGGCTCGACGTGAGTGTTTGCGTCCGTGTTCCGACCATAGCGCCGTCATCCCGTCTGTCATTGATGGTGCTCGCGACAACGTCTGATGTACCCATGAATGCCACGCCTTCTTCCCCTCCTCGCTGCCACCCGTCCGCGGCTCCTCATCACCATGCTTCTAAATGCTCACGACCCAGCCCATGCAAAATACAACGACCGCCCAACAAGCAGGCGGCAACGGAACTCATTCTTGGTCAACGGTAAGTCGCATCTCCATCGCTTCATTACTTCTTTCACACCTTCGATCGCTTTCCAGCTCTGTTCATTCACCTGAATGCGTACCTCGGCAGTCACATCTTCGTCCTCCGCGACACCCGGTCATCCTTTCACGTCGGTGACTGAAACCGGATAAAGCACCTTCCTCCGTCTCCCCGCTCTCATTGACTCCGTCAGAACGAGGCTGATCATGCGTCTCGCTCCCCTCTTCTGCACCACGCCATTCCACTTCCTTGGCTACATCACCTATGTCGTCCATACCGGTCACTCCTTCTGATTCCCCTGCTCCCATCTGCCTCATCGACAACCTCCCTTATGATGACCCATCCGACCCCTGCGAATCAATCGATCTATGCCTTGCCGAACTTTTCGGCATACAGCCCAATCTTCCTAACATGTACGGAGGGTCTCAACAACGGAGCACGAGCAACCCTCGCGCATACGCCGCCCCCGATATGAGCGCCCGAGATGACTCGGGCCAAGGCGCATATGACAGCGGGTACTCCAACTACCAGCAAGGCGGTTACGCGGGAATGCAAAATGTCAACTATCAGTATGGCGCGCAGAGCATGGGGTAAGTCTGCCGTTCACAAATCCCGCAACAATGCTGACAGTCAGGATGCAGGGATATTCGACCAACTCTCCAGCCAACGCGTCTCGCCGCGTCTCCGGCGGTAAACCTGCAGCATCACCCCCTACGTCTGCACCGGTCGCAGGCGCCAACCCATCCCCTGGATCGAGGTACTACGCCCAGCAGGGCACGCCCGACCCCACCGCCGCCGCGCAAACCCCTTATCAGCCGACATCGGCCCCTCCCCAGGTCGGTGCCCACCAGTCAGCGACTGCTCAGCCGCAAACAGCGCATCCGTACGGTGGTGGATACTACAACTACTACGACCAGCAGAACCAGCATAATCAGCAGGGTCAATGGGCGTCACATCACCAAGCCTCGTACGCGCAGCCCTCGTCGAGGCAGCCCGCTGCCGCCGCCGCTAGTACGCCTCAGACGGCTATTCCATCGGACGGTCGGAACGCGCAGACCGCCGCACTAGGGTACGACCACTCGCAATACTACCAGGGTTACGGCGCGCACGATCGCTCGACCTCGGCGCCCCACGGCGGTCAGCCTTGGGGGCAACAGCAACAACAGCAGCAGCAACAACAGGCTACACCGACCAGCTCGACCAACGGTCGGTACAGCATGAGCGGCCAGTCCGGCGCGGCTGCTCAGCAGAACTGGCAGGGATACCCCCACCACGTCTCGCAGTCGATGCACCCGCAGCACATGGGCGGCATGGTTCCCGGCTACGGCGGCTGGCAGCAGCAGCAGCAGGCGCAGCAGCAACAACAGTGGCAGCAACAAGGCTATTACCCTCCCATCACGCCCCACACTGCTGGTCAACCCACTGGCAGCACGCCGCCTGCTCATTCCGCCAAGAAGGAGAAAAACGATTATGAGGGACTCGGCAAGAGGCCCGTTGACTCGGGTACCGAGGACGAGGTCGAGCAGGAGACCGGCAAGAAGGGCAAGAAAGGGAAGAAGGGAGCGGCGGTGTCGGTCGAGCCGGAGGAGAAGCCGGTACCCAAGCCACCTGCGAAGTCTCACCTGCACCCGCCTCGTCAGGCGCAGAGCATGTGGCAGCTGTTCTTCACGGACGAGCTGAACAAGGCCAAGGCCGCTGCTGCATCCGGTGACTCGCCAGGCGGCACTCCGCACCACTCCAAGCTCAACGTCGCGCAGATCGCCAAGGACGCCGGTATCGCGTACGCCAACCTTACGCCCGATCAGAAGGCGCACTACACTCGCAAGGTGCAGGAGAGCAAGGACCAATACGCAAAGGACCTCGCCGTATGGCAAGCGACGCTCACGCCCGAGGACATCCGAGTGGAGAACGCTTTCAGGGCGCAGCAGCGCAAGGAGGGCAAGTCACGAAAAGGAAACCTGAAGGATCCGAACGCGCCGAAGAAGCCGCTCTCAGCGTACTTCTTGTTCCTCAAGGGCATCCGGGAGGACGACGCCCTCAGAGCGAGAGTCTGGGGCGAGGAGAGCGAGACGACCAAGCAGAGTGTGCTTGCTGCCGAGCGGTGGAGGAGTCTAAGTGATGAAGAGAAGAAGGTAAGTCGCATCAGGGCGTTATGAGATCGAGCTTACGAGCTCACGATTAGCCATTCCTGCAGCAAGCCGAGAAGGACAAGCAGGACTACGAGGCCGCGCGAAAGATTTACGAGGAAGATGCAGCGGCGCGAGCCCGAGGCGAGGATGTCCCGACCAGGTCGTACCCTGAGCCCGCGGTCGAGGTGCCCAAGCCCGTCATCAAGGATGTTCAACCGGGAGACCTCGTTGCCAGTGAGCAGCCCTTGCTTACCAGCACGCCCAAGCCTGAGCTCGGCGAGATGGCCATCAAGTCGGATGTGAACAACTCGGTTTTTGACCACTTCTCCACGCCCCAACCGTCCTCTGACGCCGTCACGGGCGGCGAGACTGCCGACGCCAACGCCAGCGGTATTGATATGGAGTTTGGCGGTTTCGAGGGACTTGGCGACCTCGACATGGGTTTTCAAGTCGCTGATGGTTCCACTGCACCCGCCGAGCAGGACTGGGGCCAGATTGGCGACTTGATGGGGGGGGAGGCGGAAGACAACAAGGCGGCCGTGGGACAAGCCGAGTCGGCTGTGCCTGCGCCCGCCGCGACCAACGCGATCGAGACAGACGAGATCTCCTTTGCCCCCTCGCTGGACCAGGCGACGCAGGAGACCGAGGCCGAGGTGCCCCAGCAGTCCTTTCCGGTGGATGAGCTGAAGGTGCGGGACTTTGCGGAAGCTGCCGAGGGCGAGCTCGCCGTCCCGAAGCCGGACGACGAGACGGATGTAAAGCTTGGCGAGGCGGAGATCTCGGGGGATGCGTCGGGCGTGCCCACCGAGGAAGTCAGCGAGCAGACCGAGACGCTGGCCCCGACGGTCGAAGCTGTCTCGCCCAAGGAAGCTGCTGCGCCGGAGCAGTCGGAGCCATCCAACGAGCCCGCCCCCGCTGCCGAAGCGTCCGGCGAACCGCAGGCGCAGCCGACAGATGACTTGTACAACGACCAGATTGCCAACACCGCGGACGAGGATGCCTCAGAGGCGACGGGCAGCGGTCTCGCAGACCTGATGAACCCCACGGCTTCGCACGACGCCAATGTGACCGAGTCTGTCTCGGCAGACGTCCCCGCCGAGCCGACCGCCGCGCCTGCACATGATGCCTCGATCGAGGCTGGCTTGTCCGGGTCCGTCGAGGAGGATGCTCCCGCTGCCGACGGCGTGTAGCGTGAAGCTTGGTCAGTCTGCGCCGCCCTCCTTCATGTGCCGCCCAGCCCGCCTCGGTCCGCCCTCGTCTCGCTTTTCGTCTCTTTCGCTTTTTCGCTCTTCTCTTTTTGGCGAGTTCGGCCTCTGGTCAGCTCGATATGGATTGCTAGTCGTGGTTGGACACTTGTCGTCGTGGTGCTTCTGCATTACAATGGAAGGGAGTCTAGTATATATCGGTTCGAGAGAAGTGAATAAGCTCGTAGTGGAATAATACCTGGTTTGATCACCGCATATATATACCGATATTTCTGGATCTCTCGAGCGTGCTACGGAGGAATAGTCAAGAAGAGAAATGTATGAGTAGCACTATGCACCGTTCTGTGATTCCGAGCCAGAGTCCAATGAGCCGTGGCCTAAAGTGCGCGAGGTTGCATTATGGTCAAGTCCACGAAAGGTGAGACGCGCTGAAACATGACGACAAAACCCGACGGGTTTCTGATCTTTACACCGGACAACTTTGTTTGATCTTCAAGCGCACCCATCCCACTCGCAACATGGACCACCTCGGCGACCTTGACGAGCCGGTCGCCGCGTCTAGCTCCATGTCGTTCCCGGTCTTGCAGCAGCACGACCTGGCGCAAGTCGCCCACGTGAGCTGCTAAGCACCTCCCTTTTGTTCGACCCGCGACAGCGTCAGCTGTTGGACTCGAGCTGACTGTATAGACGATACAGCGCCTGTTCGACCCCAGCACCGCCGGCAATCCTGGATTGGCGAAGGATCTGCAGCACGATCTGCAGCGCGTGCAGGGTACGACGGATGCGTGGGGCTTGATTGCTGGCCTGGCGGGGCATGAAGTGAGGACATGGCTGTGTGGAACGGCCGAGGCGGTCTGACGTGCAGGACCCGAATGTGCGGTTCTTTGGCGCTCATACCGCCCAAATCAAGATCTCGCGGGACTGGTGCGCCGGCTGCTGGAGCTCCTGCAAGGTTCGAATGGAGCCTGACAGACAGGACCTCGTTACCGGCTGAGCTGCATGCGGCATTACTCCGACTGCTGCTGGATAACCTCGCCCATGCCGTCTCGCCCTCCAACCCACACTCGTATCAAGCTGCCAACTCCCCCGTAGTCCGCAAGCTCTTCGGCTGTGTGAGGCTACCCGATGTGCCGTCAAGGTAGCCGGCTGATAGCAGCTCGCATCCCTATTGCTGCGACTCCCATTCCACCTCTTCCCCAACCCGCTGCTCCAGCCCTTACATACCCTCGCGCAAGCTGCTCAAGCCGCCTCGTTACCACCATCATTACCCGGCTCAGGCTTCAACACGCCCACAAATGCTTCTGGATCCGATACAGCCCGCGCGGGCTGGAAAATGCGGCTGTGGGCGCTCGAGTGGCTGACGATCGTCGTGGAGGAGATTGGGCGGGCCGGGATCAGCGAGCAGAAACGGGTCGCGCTGAGACGGCACCTCGACGTCGACTTGCCGCAGGTCATGGAGACCATCAAGGGGAGTATGAGCGGGCACAGGGATCTAAACAATGTGCATACGATGGGAGGACGGGAGGAGGCCGTCAAGGAGATGGAGGGCGCGTGTCGGTGTGCGGAGGCGTGGATCGGGTACGGGCTCGGAGCGGAGTGAGTCTTTGGGTTCATAGAGGCGAAGCTGACTGCAGCGAGCTGACTAGCCTCTTACCGAGCCTGTATGCTCTCTTGCCGCTCCCAGCAGCGAGCTCGGCCGTCAGCGAAGCCTTGACCGAGAGCATCTTCAAGTACGGAAAGGGCACAAAGGTGTTGACGGAGCCGCTCATAGCGTGGACTTTGTCGCCATCGGGACAGGGTCTTATTGGCCGTGCGGAAGGCGGTGAGCTGATCCACTCAGGTGTCACATAGCTTACGCCAGAACCATCTGACGAGGTCGTTGGCTTCGTCAAGATGTTGTGCGCGTTGGTCGAGCACAGCTCCGAATGGCTTGTAGCGCGGATACACGAGGCGGACGTGCAGACGTTCTTGGGCATCGTCTTGCGCATAACGGGCTGGGACGGTATCGGCGGCGTCGATGAGAATGTCTCGGAGGTGAGTCGAGTGCGGCGAGGCACGAATGGACGCAGCGCTCAGCTCAGCTCACGCTGGCGGTGTACCCCCTGTTGCAGGAGGCAGTGATGGACTCGCCGATCTTCTCGTCAGATCACGCTACCGCGCCGGAATGGGCCGTCGCGAAAGGGTTCTTTGCCGAGCTCGTGAATGTGACGCGGAGGAAGGTCCGCTGGCCGGGCGCTGGCGAGAGTGGCGGCGGACTTGGCGGCATGGACAAGGAGGACCGAGAGGCGTATGACCGATGGCGCCGGGACGCTGGAGAGGTTATCGTTTGCGCGCAAGTCCAAGCCATCGAGCGGACAGCGATGTGTGCTGATGTGCAGGTACTACATATTGCGGGACGACATGCTCAAGGGTTTGATTGACAGCCTGGTTGGCATGCTTCAGGATGCCCAGTGGCAGGTAAGCTGAAAGCTCACTCATTCTCCAGAAGCTGACAAGCAGGACCTAGAAGCGGTGCTGCACTGCATCCGTTTCTCGTCAGAAGGCGTGCCGCTGGGCGAGGAGAACTCCTTACCGGTCCTGTTCTCTCAGCACGTCCTCGGTGCCTTGGCACAACGGCCTCAGCAGGGCAAGGGCGAGGAGCGATTACGCCTCACCGCCGTTTGTGTCATCCGTGAGCTCATTTGCGTGTCACTTAGCGACATGCTGACGAGCAGAGGCGTACGAGGAGTGGTTCAAATTCCACCCGGATCATCTGCCTTATGTCCTCGAATACCTTGTCCCATCGCTGACATCGACCACAACGATATCGCGAGCAGCGGCGGATGCCCTGAAAGCGCTGTGCGATATCTGCCGGTCCAAGCTCGTGCAACATATCGGTGCTTTCGCGCAATTGCACGACAAGATCGGTGGTCTCGGAGTGAGTGCGCGCTACCCCAGGAGCAGGCGCCATGCTGAGCGACAGGCCGAGGAACAAACGAAAGTCATCCAGGCCATCACGAGCGTCATCCAGGCGCTTCCTGCGGTCGATGCAATAGGTCCCGTCGAGGCAAGTCTTGCTGACAGCTTCTACGCATTCGCCAAGCTGATACCTAGGGCATTGTGAACCCGATTGTGGACCGGTTGTCACAAGCTGTCACCGCTGTGCGAGCCGATCCTTCTGCCCAGCCTATCCTGGTACAGACTATTTCTGCCCTGACGGCCTCGTTCAAGGGCCTGTCCCCGTCAGACGACGATATCTTCGATTTGTCTGACGAAGGGCCCAGCTCCGAGGAGAAGGAGGAAGCCATTCGAGCGGCAAGGCAAGATCCCAGGCTGTCGGCCTTGCGGGCAAAGATCGAAGATGCTGTCAAGGGGGTG
Source organism: Papiliotrema flavescens NRRL Y-50378 (assembly GCA_000442785.1). Lineage (NCBI taxonomy): Eukaryota > Fungi > Basidiomycota > Tremellomycetes > Tremellales > Rhynchogastremaceae > Papiliotrema > Papiliotrema flavescens. The sequence goes on from CAUG01000157.1 coordinate 10,193, forward strand.
GTCAGCGTGTGGAACGGAGACGGCGAAGTGGCCGATGTAAGCTTTGCCGGAAGACGTATGCGATAAGCTTATGCTCAGGCAATTTCGTCGCTGGTCAAACACTCGACACTATCGTCAGAGACACTCATCTCGATGTCGCCCCTGCCCTTGCTCGGACTTGTCACGACCGCCGCGGAGCGATCATCATCGGCGCTCTGGATGTCTCTCGCATCGACCCTGGTCCTGCGCATCAACGCACCTGCTCAAACGTTCCTCAGCCAGCCGAAAGCGCCCAAGAAGGAGAGCTCAGAAGCAACCGCAGCGGAGATTGAACAATGGAATGTGGTGGGCGACTCGGCATCCAGGCTTGTGCAAGTCGCCGGGGCGCTCTTGGGCGCCGAGGGCGGGAAAGGAATGGGCGAACACCCTGATGTCGTTGAGGGCTGGTTCAAGTTCTGCGCGGCGGTATGTCTCTCGGCGATTGGCGATTGAGGCCTGGAGAGGAAAACGGGCTGATCGTCAGATGGCCACTCGATTCCCGGGCGTCCTGCTCCGCCTGCCGTCTCAGCTGGTCGAGGGATATATGACCCTCGGGCTGCTGGGTCTGGCAACTCACGAGCGCTTCTCATTGAAGACGACCTGCGAATTTTTTGTGAGTGGCCAGATGTCTATCATTGCCTGACTGCGATGAGGACTGAGGCTATGCTCACGCCAGGTTGCCTTGCTCGTCGGGACGCGCTTCCCGTCCCCGCTTGAACCCAACGCCGACACGCTCCTGAAGCACTACGGCCCGCAGCTCCTCCGCGCCATCATCTTATCGGCTGGGTCGGAAGGCCCTCGCAGCGTCATTCCGAACCTTGCAGAGCTGCTGGCGAGCTTCGTGCAGCGCATACCGGGCGAGGAGATGATGAGCTGGATGGACGGTGTGTTGGCGGAGGAGGGCTTCCCCGATGCGAGGGCCACGCCAGCGGCGAAGTCGAGGTTGAAGACGGTCGTCTTGAAGTGAGTTCGCAGCGCCGCGAAGGGTACTTGACATACTTGCTGATCGATAGATCGAGGACGGTCAAGAAGATGCGGGAGGCGCTGCATGAGTTTGCGCTGGTCAGCCGGGGTTTGGACAATACGGTTTACGGGAACGCGACGGCTTTGGCGCTTGACAGATGACGGGTGGGAGAGAAGGATGTGGATGGGGAGAGAGGTGAAGGATTCGCGGGGACGAGGTCGTGAGGACGAAGCGGGCCTGGATCGTGCAAGGAGGGAGGGAGGTCAGGGATGTGAGACGGATGAGGATAACGATGAACGAACAGCGGGACACCCACAGACTATAGTGACGCTTACATCCTGTATATACTCCGCATGCATCCACACCATCCAGCATCAGTCCTACAGCGATCAGAAGCAGCAAAGTTCATTGGCCGGCAGTCAATGTACGAGGCTCTGTGATGGTTTTGGGCAACCGTCAACCTCATCCTCAACCCCGGTATCTCGGCTAAAGATGCCAATTGTACCGGTCGAAGTTGACTCTCAACCTCGATTATCATGAATAGGTGAGCGCTCCTCGCGCTGCAGTAGGGCATGTACTGACACCAGGATACCCGTCGTACTGGTACGTGGGGCCTAATGCAGTCTCTTTTGCTCGAATCTGTGTAGCGCTGATCCCTGCAGACCATCGACGAGATCGAGTAAGCTAGTCCGCTACGTGCAACCCTTGGGGAGAGCTGACCCGAAAGGTATCTGCTCGACCAGCTCGTGAGCCCGCAGTCGTCTTCGTGTGCTCTCAGCAGCTGAAACCAGCCTCCACCGGACAAGGACGAAGATGCCGTCGTCAAGAAGCTTCGGGAGAAGCTCACGCTCTCGCTCGAGGAGGTGAAGAAGGGCGCCGAGTGAGCCTTATACGAAGATGGACGACACAAGCACGGCATCCAGGTGATCGTCTCCAAGATAGCGAGCCTGGAGACATCACACGTGCTCGGCATATACGCTTGTGTCGCCTGAGGAGAAAATGCATGCTCTACACCCGCTTTTGTCAAGCGGCCGAAGCTGTCTCGCTCACTTCCGCCAGGGTACTCATCATCCCGCCCTTTGCGCGGCCTCTCCCGCTGCTCTCGCGCACCCTCGCTCGGCGTCTCTCCGCTTGCACGAGGTACCGCAGCCATTCTTGCAGGGACGGAGCGCTTGATAGACTGTGCTGAACGACTGTGGGCCCGTCGGCGGCCTGCTGCGGTACATTCGAGAGAACAAGGACGCGAAGGATCGTCGTGCCTACTTCGCGGGACTGCTTGATTTCCTCTTTGGAGAGCTTGCGAGGTGCAGCGGGACGGAGAGGTCTTGATCCTCTGCTTTCCCAGCTGCTTGTATTCAGCTTGGATCGGGGGCTATCTACAGTCGTGCCGCTCCTTGTGAGGGACAGGGGCGATGCCGACGCGACGCGCATCTCAGATGACGTGCCAGAGGCCTGCGCTTCTGTGTTCGAGGCCATGCGAGAGTACCTAGGCATCTTCGTATGGGCATACATGCCCTCAGGCGTCCAAGCCACCGGTGCAGGGCTGGAGCACCCAAACGAACATGAAAGGACCGCTCGGCCAAGGAAAGACCCAGAAGGGCCATCCGTACACATCTCGGTTAGCCCGAGAACGGGCGGGGAGCACAAAGGGTCTTGGAACGTGACAGAAAGAGCTATCGATACAGGTGCATCTATCATCAAGTGCGTTGCTATCCGTTCGTTTGGTCTGCGCATGCACAGCATGCACAGCGTCTACGCCGTCTTTCCCCTGTCTAGTCCTTGGATGGCTAGAACAGCCGGGGGGCTTCTCGGATGAGACACCCCGATATGACGCCTATTGCGGCCACCACGCCGATGACCACCCAGATTAGGTTCCCGCCCCAGATGTGTTTTGACACTGAGACGGCGTAGAGCACGGAAGCACCACCTGGGCCGACTATCCGGACGGCTGACGAGAGGACTTGCGAGTAGCCTGTGGGTCAGCTTGTGTCCTTCTGCTGTTTGCGTGAGACCCACCATTGATGGCACCGAGGAGCTGCCGCGATGGGGCCGCAGCGTTCGTCATGAGCAGGTTGCACACTAGAGTGAGCGATGATCACGGAACGTTGACCATGTTCACGTACCGAAAGCCATGTTGGCGACTGCGCTGCACAGCAACGTGGCTGACAATCCGACCCACACTAGTGCGGTGTGGTCCCCAGTCCGCGCGATGGCGTTGAGGAACGGAAGACCGAGGTACGTCGGCAGCCAGAGGACCATCAACCACCGGAAGAGCCTGTTCGTCCCGAATGTCCGCTGGAGCGCAGGGAACGCGAGCAGCTGGACAGCAATCGTCGCTACGGACCGGATGGACATGGCGATACCGATCTCCTTCTCCCCGAAGCCGAGTCCTCCATCCCTGACGGGCGTGAATGCAAAGAGGGGCTGGAGGGCGGTCTGAGCACCGCCCAAGAGCGAGAGGATCGCGAATGAAAACATGATGGCGTTGATGTGTGGCGTGAATAGCGCTTTGAGCGACGTCTCCTCCTTGTCGAGGTCGTCTGTGCCGGTGACGCCATCGTCAGAGCCAGTCAGAGTGCCCTCGGACGAGACGTCTGATGGCGACGGCTTGGGCGGGAGCGTCTCCTCGAGCCATATGGCCGCGATGATCGCCACGAGGAGCGGAAGCAGCGCCGCGAGGAAGTTGGGCAGGAGGTAAGGGTATGTCTTGAAGATGGGGAAGGCGGCGGTGAGGTTCGGGAAGGACTTGGACGAGCCGAATGTGCCGCCGATGAAGGATGCGACGAGGATACCGATGTTGAGGCACATGGGGAAGAAGGAGAAGGCGCGGGACTCGTTCGTCGAGTCGGAGATCTCTCCGCTGGGCGTCAGCGCCGGCAAACGGATACTTTGACGAAGGTTGGAGCGGAGGCGAGGCGGCGAGACTTACATGACACTCTTCAAGACAGCCACGTTCCCGTTCATCATTCCGTTCAGACTGCGCGTGATGACCAGCGTCCAGAAGCTGTTGCTGAACCCGAAGGCCACCGCGGAGATGGACGACCCGATGCACCCCTGCGCGTCAGTCACGAGCGGTCTTCAGCACCGTGGGGCGACTCACCAAGATCAGGACTGGTTTCCGGCCGATGCGGTCCGACAATGTCCCCCAATGGAAGACCGTCAACAGCTGGGCTACTGAAAAGACGCTCTCCACGACTCCAGCGGCGTATCCAACCTCATCCTCCGACTTGGCCGCACCGACCTCGAGCAGCATCTGGTCTGATCATCAGCGACAGCCCCACGCCAGGAACACCCGCTCGCTCACTGATGAAGGGGAAGATGACCTGAAAGCAGATCGGCTCGACAATCCTGATCAGACACACGATGCCCAACTGCACCTTCGGCAGCGGCGTGATCGCCTTCTCCTTCGACTTCGTCCGATGCAGCAGCGGCGTGCACTCCGTGAACTCTTCATTCACATCTTCGACCGGGACAAGCAGCGGGTCCGGCGCGGGCGCTGACATCGTGCTCTACGCGTTTTGGTTGGGCTCAGCGAGGCGGAAGGTGCGCCGGGCGGTCTATCGTCGTAGCGGGGCAGGCGTTCACTATTGTCGACCTGCTCTGGTATTCTAGTATATGTTCACCGAAGAATCAAACGACAACAAGATGGACGTGCAGGTGTACAAGGCTCAAGCATTTCATCCCGATCAGGATGTATACACTGTGCAGGTCTTCGTCTTCCTGTCCGTACTCGCCGGGTGACAGCTCGGTCCGGTACCGGCCCACCGACTCTACGCGACGGGTTCCCAAGAAAAGCAACATCGGGGCCCTGCGGTTCTGCGCTAAATGGGCGTGTGGGACGCTCAAAGCAGTCGTCGCCAGCTCGCTTGGCGGAGAAGGGGGCACGGGGACGTACGGCCGCTCGGCATGCTTGTGCGGAGGGGAGGAACTGCCCAGCCAGACAGGGTCGCAGGATTTGACGATCGGTGCATTCCGGGCCGGAGGGGCGAGTGGGGAAAGGGGCCAATACCGGCGGATATGACCGGGCGCTGCTCGGCAGGGGATCTCGAGGTCGGTCTCGCCGTGGAGGCTATTATGGATATCTACTGGATCTGAGAGCGGCTGCTGTGCGACGCCAGAATCTGGTAACAGGAGCCATATGCGCATCGAGGTGTGCCAGCTGGATTTATATGTGTCGAGTGAGCATGGGCGGGGG
>CAUG01000158.1:0-50063 GCA_000442785.1 Papiliotrema flavescens NRRL Y-50378
CCCCCCGCCCAAAAGGTGTTGTAGATTCAATGTACGTGTATGTGCTTGTTGACACCTAGGAGCTTTGCTCTTCAGAGCTTTGAAGAGCAGAGCTCCTTTGGCCTGTCGCTTCGCGATCTCCACACTAGCTGGCGGCTTGGGCCTGATTCATCCGCATATTGTGACGATTCGATAAACATACGTTGTAGTCATACATCCTCTCAGCTGTGATCCGCTTCGGATCCCGCACTACCACTTTCTCCCTTCCCGAGCGAGGCCCTCTGAGCGTTTCACCGACTTGGGGTCGAAGAATGGCACTTCTCCAACCGATGACGCGCGTTCACCCGCGCGCTCTTCATCGTAGTCAAAGGTTGCGGAGTGCCAAGTGGACTGTTGGTCAGCGCCCGCCTCGTCGTAGGTTGACAAAGTACTCACTCGGTTATCCCAGATGGCAATGGACCCACCTTCCCATCGGAAGCGGACTTGGCAATCAAAGTTGAGCATCGCTGAGAGTGTCAGCGTCTATCATGGCTTCAGGGTTCGCGAAGTGCTGACCGATCTTGTTAACGTAGTCGTAGATGAAGTCGCTCTCGTCCTTGGTCACATCCAAAATTCGGTCACTGAATCCTCGGTTCACAAACAACGCCTTCCAGCCTGTCACGGGGTTGGTGCGAATGACGGGATGCTCCGCGGTGAGGACGTCGCCCACGTTCAGTGGGTTGCCACGCTCAATGTCGTCGCGGATCTTGATGCCAAGCTTTTCGGCTTCAGCATGGAAGAATTGGGCATTGTGCCGGCACTTGAGCGTCTCGAGGTAAGCGAGGAACGAGGGGGACATTTTGTCGAGAATCTGAACGAGTCAGCACGCTTGAATGTCTAGGCTTCACACCAGAGCGTACATCGTAGCAATTGATCCAATGGGTGTCTCCTCCAGAGGGAGGCAGGGTGTTGATCTTCAGCATTGAGTAATCGGATGGGACCTTTTCGAAGCTGACATCGCTGTGCCAGGCAACATTCGCCCAACGGGAGACGTCATCGTATCGTCTGGAGTCAATACATCTTCGGACAGACGGTTTAGAGGACTGTACCGGTTAATTCCCCCACCCTTTCGCTGACGGTCCGCGGAAATCAGTTGGGTGGTTGGTTTGGAGATCAGCTCCGGGGTGTATTCGCTGACCGGATGGCTTGGCTTATAAGCAAGTGTGTGTATATAGCCTCAATCCAGACTCACATGACCATCCCACTCTCGTTGGGTCGGCCAGTCATCCGGCCAAGTCGGTCCGCCAGCTCCAACATGGCGGCTTGAGAGCATTTCTGACCGCGGAAAAAGCACACGCCTCGTCGGGAGACTGGACACGTCAATCAATTCATACGTTGCAAGGAGAAGATCACGCACTGAGCACGCCAAGGTCACGGATCAGCTCGTCCGAGTTGGGCGCCGACAGCAGATCGGAGAGTTGCAGTTCGTTGCCAAACTCGCGACCTATTGATGGCGTCACCTCGAAGTGAGGAAAGTGGTCGAGGGATCCGGTGTACTTGAGCGGGCCATTGAGCCTGTTGAGGCCGGGAGCAGCGACTTCTGCGGTGGGCGGACAGCCGTACAATGTGGGTTTACCGGGAGGTTGGTAAGCCTCGGTTTCGGTCGAGCTGTAGGTCGCTATGGGGGCCATGGTGGAGGTAGTGGTATGATTTGTGATTCGTAAAGGGCAAAGTCATGAACTTGCCGGATGGTGGCTCTTCGCGCAAGCTTTAGTAGTTTCATTGGCCGGTCACATTCGTTGCCGAAGTTGAGAGCGACAAGTGATGGCGTGCGAGCTCGCAGCATGTTCGGGTTCTTGACTTGGGGCGATCGGCTCCGCACCGGAGTCCTTCTCCAAGCGGTGGGATGGGATTCCCCGAATGAAGCCGAGCGTATGAAGCCGACATTGCCAATGCCTGGATGGGCAAAACGGCAACGAACGAAGGCTATGCGGCTTCTGCGCAACTCGCCGTTTTCCCTCCACACTTTGAATCGCTCATCCTTGTACAGCCTCGCATCCTCGACAATGGTCCGAACAGTACAGCTGTCAGACGGGACCTCCATGCCTGCAATGGCATGGGGCAACATGGGTGGAAACGAAAAGGCGCTGGCGGCCGGCACTGTCGCGCTCAAGTGCGGTATCCATCACATTGACACGGCGCAGATCTATCGCACCGAGGGCCAAGTCTTGGACGCGATCAAAGGCGCTAGTCTGCAGCGGGATGAGGTGTACGTGACGACCAAACGTATGTCTGGTGCACCCTCAGAATGGCGGGCGAAGCTTACGGGCAGTCTTCAATATGCCCGGTAGGAGCCATACTGTCTTGATCGAGCGGATGCTGACCGCGCATCAGATACGCCCAAGCTCCACTCGCTTGAGAGGGTCAAAGAGTCTGTCGCACAATCGCTGTCCGAGCTTGGCTTCATCCCCAACCTCCTGCTCATTCACAACCCATTCATCCCGGCTGATGGTCAACTCGGCGAGTTTTGGGGATGGCTGGAAGGACTGGTAGAGGACGGGACGCTGAAGGGGACCTCGCTCGGCGTCAGCAATTTCCGGCCGGTGGATATCGAGACTGTGATGAAGGTCGCCAAGATCAAGCCTGTCGTCAATCGTGAGCCGATGTCATGTCATACAATGCAAAACTGCCGCTCATGCTCAGAAATCGAGTACCACCCATATGTCATGACCCACATCGAGCCTGTGATTGAACTTCACGCCCAGTACAAGATCGTCACCCAGGCCTTCGCTTCGCTGGCGCCGACGACGCGGCATCCGACCGGTGGACCCCTGGCTCCGGTGCTAAAGCGTCTCGCTGAGAAGCTGTCCTCGGAGACCGGAATCGAGGTGGACTCGTCGGGTGTCTTGTTGTTGTGGGTCATGACCAAGGGAGGGGTTTGCGTTACCTCGTCGAGTGACTCGGCGAGGATTCAGAAGATGGCGGATCTGGACCGGGTGCGTGATCTGTCCCAGGAGGAGCTCAGTGAAATCGAGGAAGCGGGCCGGAAGGTACACTTCAGGCAATGGGTGAGCTTGAGGTGATAAACAGGCTAGTATTGGTTGGGCTAATGGGCAGGACGAGCACATGACGACCGATTTTCCCGACCCAAATCTTCCCGCAGACGCGCAGTAGCCCATCGTTGAATGTGTTAGCCCTCGATTCAGTCGACGGCAGCTCGGATCCTCATGCATGCTGTCATCTCGGAACGGCCTTACAGTATGAGACCCGGGCGAACACGGGATTCCAGTTGTGATGGGTTTGGCATGCATTAGACCTAAAGTATGGGACCCGGTCGAATGCGGTATTCGGCTCTTAGAAATCACCGTAATGGATTCCGGTTATCGCATTCTGGGCTGACACTCACTCTTCGATTGACTATTCGAATCTGGGCCCTAGCACGCTGCTCACATTGGGCAAGCAAACAGGCACGGGTCGACCACTGGCATCTGCACCCAGCCCCTCGAATCGGCGCGCTGCAGTCCAGTAACAGGTGTCTCGCCGCGTGCATAAGTGGATCGTGGGCGCAATGACTTGTATCTGACACGCGATGACGATGCACGCCATACCCGAACCCGCTGTCACCGAGCCGCTCATCTCAACGTGTCCAAGATCGCGCGATGACGTGCAAGACAAGGGCGACCCGACACCGCAACGTGATCCAAGATTGGCTCGGCTCCGACGTCGTGATCGCCCGGTGTCTCAAAGATATATACCCGCTCCTCATGATCACTCCCTGATCTAGCGCACAACCGCAGTCAGCTTGCAGCATCAGTTTCAGAAGACGCCGAGATGATTCCCGCAGCTCAAGCGCGCGCTGCGATTGCCGGCTACATGAAAGCTGATCGCGGCGACTCTGCCCTCCCCTCAAACGCGTCATCGGCCATGTGTCGGGCGACGATTCTTCCTCTTCCTAGCCCGCGATTGCTGCTGGCGCACCAATGCTGAACTTCACACTCCCCACGAGGACACCATACTCAGTTGATGATGTCGGTCGGTGACGTTGTCCCGAGCGTAAACAAGTCAAGGTTCGCAGGCAATTGGTAAACCCGGCGGCATGTGTTCAGAATAGATAGCGCTAACGCGATACCGTAAGTCGATCCCATTTCCGCAGCGGTCAAAACCATGGCGCTCGGTTGTGAGCCGCAAGAACCGCCGGGCATGATATACCGGAACCGGCCACTTTTCGGGCCAAACAGACAAAGAAGCTCATGCGTCCCTGGGCTTCGCACCGTGGTCCAGAACGGTGGCGTTGTCGTCACCCTGAGCAAACACGCCGAGAGAAGCAAACGCGCTGGAACGGCGTTTTCTTTGGGAATCACCGGCGCGGCCTGACCAGGTACCAGCATTGCGCGCATTGTACGACTGGACCCCGGCCCTGGCGGCGCAAAATGGCGCGACGGACGATCGGAAGGGGCGCTGGAAGCAACCAGGCCTAGCCCGCGGGGCAGCCGCGACGGATGCTTGACAGTCGTGCAAAGGGGATGTGTCCAACTGATGGACCACTGCACACCGAGAGAGCAAATACTGCAGACGCCGCTGACTCGCGAGGCGCCCCAGGGGCGTGGGTTTGCCTTACAGTTCCATTTTAAACCGCGAGTCCCTGTTGCGCCTTTGCGCGTTCCTGCGTGTCTCACCATGCAATATCATGCGGCGTTGCGATACCAGAGTTTTCCAGTGCCTCATCGCGTCACTGGCGTCCGGATCAGGCAAAGCCACAAGCTCAACCATGCCAAAACCCAATCTTTATAACATCTGCGCTCTGCGTCGGTAGGTTCAAGACCCATTTTCTCTTCATTGCCTTTTCGCGATCGTCACTCCACACCTCTACGGATACTTATATCGAAGAGCTCTAGCATCGGTGCCGGTCGCCACTGCAGCATCTTCAACTCCACGCTCTTTACCCCTGCTGCGTCACTGTATCGCTATCGAACGAGGCCATATAATCTGTGAGTTTGCCCTGGTGGCCTAAAAGTGGCTGGTAGTTGACTCCCAGACGCTTAAAGACCCGCTGGCCGGGCAAATAACGACGCTATGCTCTTCTCCTCCCTCCTCATCGCCCTCGCAGGGCTCGCCAATATGTCTGGCGTCCTGGCGCAAGACAGCGACGACTCGGCAGGCGGATCCCCCCAATCGGCCTGGCACATGGACTCGCTCAAGCTCCTCGCCATTGAACGACTCGACTCGATCGTGTCGCCAAATCAAGTGGCCTCGCACATGCACGAGATCGTCGGTGGTTCAAAGATGGGAGCTTCGTACAACTTCCAGGAGCAAATCGCATCGAGGTGCACCACCGCCGGTGTCACCGCCGACAAGTCGAACTACTGGAAGCCCAAGCTCTACTGGATCAACGGCGATGGATCTTTTGTCCCGCTTCCGGCCCGTCATCGTTTCTACTACTTCCTCTCGCGCCAGTCGCCCGTCGAGGGCGTGCAGCCTTTCCCCGAGGGCTTAAGGATGCTGCGAGGTAACCCGAACGCCAAGAGCGCCCAAGGCGTGACCGAGTTCTTTTGCATCATCAACTCCGACCTGACGACCGGCACCATAAAACAGGACAACTTCAACTTCGACCGCGATTGCCCGTATGGTATCCGAATGGACACCATGTTCCCTAACTGTTGGAACGGTGTGGACCTGTACAAGGCGGACGGCTCGCACATGTCCTTCCCGGCCAACACCGACACCAACCGAGACGGTTCTTGCCCGTGGACCCACCCGATCCGAATCCCTTCCGTCATGCTCGAGTACACTTACCTGCCAAGCAGCTGGGCTCCGGGCGTGCCGACAAAGGGCAATCTCATCTGGGCAAACGGTGACACGACTGGTTACGGAGTCCACGCCGATTTCGTCAACGGTTGGGACACGGCTGTGTTGGCCAAGGCTCTCAACAGCACGCAGTGCGTGGGTAGCAAACCTTCCGAGTTCCGGCACATGGCCATCCAGGAGTGCGAGGTGTTCGCTCCGCTTTGGAACCCCAACACCGACTGCGCGCCGGAGAAGGGGCAGATGAACGAGCCCTCTGGCGCTAGTGTCGACCTCGTGCCCATCGACTCTTTGCCCGGTTGCAACCCGGTCTGGGGAAGCTCCGGCTCGAAGCCGGGCTGCTCGACGGCTCCTCCCTCGCCCAACGTCGCCGCCTGGCAGGGAACCGACGGTTCTCTCGTCGCTACCGGCTCGCAGAACAAAGCGCGCGTGTTGCCGACCACGCCCGGTTGGCAGAATGTCGGCTGCATCATCGACTCTTGGACCGGAATGCTTACTGGCCGAACGACCCTCTACTACGACACCAAGCTCGAGCCCAAGAGCTGCGCTGCTGCCTGCACCAAGCAGGGTTTCAGCTGGGCATTGATGGGTCAAAAGGCCGACTATCGATGGGATTGCACGTGCGGGGAGGGCATCAGCCCCACTGCCTCGAACTACCCCGGCATGTGCAATGCGCCATGCCCGGGTAACTCGACGGCCACATGCGGAGCCTACACTGTCCACTCGGTCTGGTATGCACCTCCCGGCACGACCGTCGACTACCAGGCCGCGAACGCGTCTGACAAGTCATACACCGGCTGTTATTACAACACTGGCAGCGATTCGCTTTCCAAGTATGTCGAGTCGACTTACAACGACGCCGCCCTCACCACCGCCTCGTGCCTGCAGACGTGCACCAACCGAAATGCTACGTGGGCCGCGACTACCAACGGCAAGACGTGCATGTGTGGAAGCGACCTGCACTTGGGGACCGGCTACTACGTCGCCGACTCGACATGTAACATGGGCTGTTCTGGCAACAGTTCGGAGACGTGCGGCTACACGTATGGCTACTCTGTTTACAATCTTACCGCTTCGAGCTACACCAAGGTCGACAAAGACCACCCAGTCGACTGGGTTGGATGCTTCAACGACCCCGGAGGATCGACCGGACTCACCGCCTACACGTGGACCAGCACCGCGATGACACCCCAAATGTGTACCTACGGCTGCGCCGACATCGGTTACAGCCTCGCGGGATTGGTCTTCGGCAACCGATGTCGATGCGATAACACTTGGAAGGGTGGGGCAAAGTACCCTTCGTCGACATGTAATGCGCCGTGCACAGGAAACTCTACCGCGACATGCGGAGGCCAATACCTCACCGAAGTCTACAACACCGTCTCGGCGGCCAAGCAGGTTGCCGTCGACATCGCTGCGCGTCCACCGGGCTGGAAGGGTTGCTACTACAACCAGAACGGTGCCATCATGAAAGACTTGAACACATATGATGGCGGAAACACAGTCGAGCGTTGTATGGCAACGTGTTCGGTCGCTGGATACGCCTGGGGTGCCCCCTCGACCCAGTACTACTGTCGATGCTCAAACACCGACCCGACAAACGTCTCAACCAACCCGAAGTTGCCGTCAAACGTCTACTGTCAATCCCCTTGTCCCGGTAACGCAAAGGAGACGTGCGGTAACGTCGGACAATGGCTCGAAGCTTACAAAATCGCCGATTACGAGGCCGCCTCCAACATTACTGCTCCCACCGGATGGGTCGGATGTTACGCAGGCAGCACCGGGTTGACTGGCGCGACTTGGTCCGTGTCGGACAACAGCGTCGATGCGTGCACAACCGGTTGCAAGGAGCTCGGCTACACGCTGTCCGGGATGTACGGGCAACAGTGTTTCTGCGGCAACTCTTGGGATCTCAGCAAGGGCGCAAAGCAGGCCGACTTCCAGTGTTCGACCGCTTGTCCAGGAGACAGCAAGCAGACGTGCGGTGGTTACAAGGTGACCTCGGTCTGGAACTCGTCGATCGGAGCCGAGACGACGGCCAAGTCCCAGACTGGCTACATCGGCTGTTACGCCGACAACGCGTCAAACCGAGCGCTCAAGAACTACACGTACACCGCGGCCGGCATGACCAATGCCAACTGCAAGTTGACGTGCTCGGGTGCAGGCTACAGCATGGCTGCGACCGCCAACGGAAACCAATGCTACTGCGGTAACACGATCAACGGCGGTTACAACACCTACGTTTCTAGTGCACAGTGCTCCACGCCCTGTGGTGGCAGCAGCACGTCGCAGTGCGGTGGTCCCAACAACCGAGTGTCCATGTTCAACGCAACCGTCCCCAACGCCGCCTCAAACTCGACCGGCTCGTCAAGCCCGAACGGCTACGGTGCGCGAGGATGTTACACCGACACATCGGTGCTTGCTACCGGCTCGTACTCGTCCACCTACATGACCGTCAACCAGTGTCTTTACTACTGCAAGGGCATCGGACAAGCTTACGCTGGACTCACCCAGGGCAACCTTTGTCGATGCGGCAACACCTCGCCCATCGCCGTCGCCCAGATGTCGTCGTGCGACGTGCCGTGTGTTTCAAACTCGAGTCAGACATGCGGTGCGTCGGCTCGAATTCAGGTGTACGAGACGTCCAAATCGTCCCTGTTCACCGACCCGTACGCGGCAGTGCCCGGAAGCCTGGGCTGTTACATCGAGGCGGGAGGTTCGATCATGCTCAACATGACGAGGTTCACCTCGTCGACCCTCACCCAGCTCTCTTGCGCGGCCAACTGCTACGCCCAAGGCGCCAAGTTCTCCGCGACAAAGGGATCGGCCTGCTACTGTGGAAGCGGCATCAACCCTTCCTTCACCAGGGTCTCCGATGCGAACTGCAACGTCCCCTGTCCTGGTGACAGCTCCGCTGTATGCGGAGGCACTCAGCTTGTCAGCATCCGGGCCGCTCTCGCTCCGGGTGCTGGCGGTTCAGCTTCGGCCAGCGCGAGCGCGTCTCGCTCCGCCTCGGCCAGTGCTGGTGCCAGTGCCAGCGCGGCGCCCAGCTCTGCTGCCATCGAAGGCCTCAAGGGCTGTTATGCGCCAGGATCGGTGATCAGCTCCGCTACGGTCAAATTCACCCACGACACGATGACTCCTGGATTCTGCCGTCGATACTGCCGAGTCAACGGCCTCGGTGTTGCGGCGCTCGGCGGCGGAAACGCGTGCTACTGCGGCCAGACCAGTCAGCTCGGTACCAAGTGGCCCGACGCGGCGTGTACGCTGTCATGCAAGGGCGACCCTTCGGCCAAGTGCGGTGATGTCTCGCTCGTTTCGGTCTACGACACCGTTGGCCAAGGTGCCCGATACGCACCAGGCTACCCGACCAACTTCGTTGGATGTTTCGGCGACACCACTCCCCGCAGACTGGGCAACTACAGCTTCACCTCGACCTCCATGACTGCCGACCTCTGTCGAAGGACGTGTTCGGCTCGAGGCCTTCCGGTCTACGGTACTCAATCTGGCAACCAATGCTTCTGCGGCACGACACAGCCGCTCACTCAGACCTTTGACGCCAACTGCAACTCGGCATGCGCGGGTAACTCGACGGAGTTCTGTGGTGGTAGCTGGAAGCTCAGCTTGTACAACGCCAATTTCGCTCTCGACAGCTACAGCCCCAATGGCAATGTTGTCGCGTCGTCGTCGGCTCCAGCCAGCGCGTCTTCGACAACCTCCAAGGCCTCGTCTGCCGTCGCGTCGTCCACTGCCAAGGCCTCGACCTCGTCATCGACCACCAAGGCCTCGACTGCCGCTGCGAGCACGTCCACTTCGAAGGCTTCGTCTGCCGCTGCGGCTTCGCCCTCCAAAGCTTCGTCCGCCGCCGCCGTCTCGCCCTCCAAGGCTTCGTCCGCCGCCGCTGTGTCGCCATCCAAGGCTTCCTCAGCGGCAGCGTCACCCGCTGCCACCAGCAAGACGTCCTCGGCTGCAGCCAGTCAGGCAACCGGTACTCCCGGCGGTGGTCTCGCCGCTTCGCCTTCGCCGTCACCTGTGGCTTCGTCCTCGAAGCCCGCCAACAGTCCATCGACGAGCAGTCGAGCGTCGTCGGCCGCCGCGAGCCCCTCCGTCGTCGCGACCAGCCGTGCTTCGTCCGCCGCGGCCGTGTCGTCCTCGGTGACACCGACCACGTCTTCCACGCAGTCGGCGCCCTCCCCGGGCACGACCAACCACCTCGGCTGTTACGCGCAAGGCACTCCGATCTTCAAAAACTCGGTCATCGCTTGTGACGTGCTCACTCCCGCCATGTGCAAGGTCTGGTGCGACGGCAACAACTATCAATACGCCGGCATGACCAACGGCACGACTTGCGGTTGCTCCAACACCATCACGGCGCTCACGCAGACCAGCACGACGACGTGCTCGAAGGCGTGCTTCAGCGACACCACCGCCAAGTGTGGGGGTGAGCCGGGCACTTACAACGTCTGGCAGTCGTCGAACAACATCGCACGACGCAACCACCGACGCAGAATGAGGCAGGTCCGCGGCTCCCATCACAGGAACCAGGGGCCCATGAGCTTCAACAGCGAGGAGGAGATTATGGAATTCCTGAAGCGACAGCAGATGTCATTAGAGTGAGGGGTGGAGACGAGGAGGAAGGACGTTTATAGTGAAGCTCGGTGATCTGGGATAATGTTTATAATGTCTCTCCAACTGCGTCGCTGGCGACCGGTGTGAGAGCAATACTTATCAATGCTATTTTGTTCTACTATCACATTTCTTCGTCTCTGTTGTGCTCTCAAAGTCAGTTGCAGGATCGCAATTGGTAACGTCAGCATGCGTTCGCTAGCGGATCAAATTTGAGTTGCCCGCGCGGGTAGGAAGGCTGGGTGTCGCTCCCCGCGACTCGAGAGCACAACTGCGCGACGGGATTCGCACCTCGTGGTCCCCAACTGCCCCCTATGCAGCTGGAATTGATCCTCATTGGTCGCTTTGGCTTCCCCTGCCCGAAGTGCGAACGCAAGCCCAGTGAAGCGGATATGTCGAGGGAGAAGCACTGCAGGCTCATAGTGAACGATTCAAGCCGAGTGGCGGAAGGTCTTTCCGTGATTGGATTTTCAGACGCAGAAGGGTACACGTCGCAGCCGGCCACCTGCGTGGTGCATGACGATCAATCGTGACTTGGTTTTCGGGGTGAAGGGCGACCAATTACTGGCACGATGTCATTCCCGAGTGGCCCTGTTTCGCCAGCAAGGGGAGTACGACGGGAAGATCTGACACATCTAAATGAGGCCGTTGGGGCTCGCGCCGCTTGCTATCCGGAGACAGCGCAACACGTTGCGAGGGACACAGTTCGTGCTCAAAGCAATGCTTGCTACATTCCTTTCTTTACGGTAAGGAGCTCCCTCTTTGCGCGCCCGCTAGGGTCGATTGTGGGACGACGCAGTCGACATGCCCATCACCTAGCATCCTCATTGTCACCCGATGCATGTTCTTTTTGATCGACAGTTCATTGACAGTCCTCTCAGATAGCTTTGGAGTATCCCAAGAGCCTCGCACCCATTGCCCCGTTCCGCAGACTCTACCTCACATGGCAATCCCGACCATGCGTTTCCTTTTAAGCAGCCCTTTCGTGGTCGCCCCCGAACGTGTAATTACGCCACAGCCTCTTGAGCTCCCGTGTGCGCAGTGGTCTTGTACGTGTTGAACTTCCTCGCCGGTACGCGTTCGAGGAACATCTCGTCAATCTCCGCATAACTTCGACCCTTGTACTACTGTCAGCGGGGGTCTGTGTCTGAAGACGTACCTCGGGCAGGCCAAAGAACATCGCGACAGTGGCGAGCGAGCATGTTCCGAAGAAGAAGAAGGCCGCTCGAATGTTCCATTTCGCCAGCATGAGCGGGACGCTGTACTGGAACACCAGCGAGAGGGACTGTGCAGTTGCTTGTCTGATGTCAGCATTGTGTCTTCGGCTTGTCGACCTACGAGAGACTGTTGGTCTTTGCTCGCAGTCTGGGCGTCGCGGTCTCACCCTGGTAGGCCGGGCCTTCCGTCAGCGTGGCCCTCTGCAATCTCGGTGCTAATGACTCACCAACCGGAGACACCCCAGAGTTGAAGCCGAATGCCCACAAGCACATGAAGGAGATCAGTGCAGTCGAACGAGCGGTGTTGTCCGGAAGCTGCGACATGATCCCGATGGCAAGCAGCGCCGTGGACAATGTCGTGCCGGCAGCAATAGCGATGGGGCGACGACCGAAGAAGTCAGAGGTGAAGAATGCACCCAGAATACCGCATAGACCGATGATGCTGATGTCAGCTAGGTCGAACGTCGCGCAAGCCACTCACGACACGATCATACTCCCGAGGAACGGGTTCTTCATTCCCGCGAGCTGGAAGAAGTCTGACATCAGCAGCGCCCAAGGCTGAGTACAGTCTCCACCCACATGACGTGTAGCCATTGACCATCTGTCATAAGCACGACTCAGAACAACGTGAGGAAGCTTACCGAGTTACCAGACAGCTGAGCGAATAAGGGGATGGCGGCGGAGATCAAGAAGCGTCGCTGGGATTGGCGTCGAACGTGCAGCATTCACCCACCAGATTGGTTCCTTTGAAGATTTCCACAAAGTTGCTGTGCTGTGCTTCCCCATTGCGTCGACGCTCCTCCTCGAGCGACATCAGCATCACTTGGTCTACTTGTCAGCTTGGGAAGCGTCAATCGTAGTGACAACGTACACTCTCGATCCACGTCGAACTTCTGGCCATACAGCTTGGTGAGCGCTTTTTTGGTGCCTTCAACATCGTCTTTGCGGCAGAAGAACCCTAACGTGAGCATATACCATGATTGCTGGCGCCAAATCACACTCACACGCTGTCTCGGGAAGGAAGAACCAGCAGATGACGAAGAGGCCAGTGAAGATCCATTGGGACAGAAGAACCCGCTTGTAGTCCAAGACGTGGTGCGACTTCGATCAGACGCGCCCCAAGAGGGATGGCTTACCGTCTGCAGGATCTGAAGCCCGATGGCTCCGCAAAGACCGCCGATCTGGTAAGCAAACGCGTAGCTCGCGAGCAGGGTACCCCGGATGTTGATTGGAGCGACTTCAGCAATGTAGATGACGCATTGAGTTTGGACCAGGCCGTTGCCCATGCCGGTGAACACCCGAGATGCGGCCCATACCCGCCAGTCCTTTGCTGCAAGCTCGATTGCATTGCCCTGTTCGTTAGTGTGTTTCGCGGCAAAGCTGACTGTCATCTCACAGTTGCGAGCAAGACGGTAAGCCAAGCCAAGACCCATTTTCGACCAATCCTGTCCGACAGGCTGGCTTTAGCCTAGGCGCTTGCCGCTTCTGTCCACTCACAAGCCGCCGTAGAGGTTACCAGTGATGACACCTCCTTGAAAGATGCCACCCCATGCCGCGATGTGCAGTGGGTCGAGCTTGAGGTGGCCTTTGGCATCGTGCAGTGTCCCTGGTTGTTTAGCGTCTGGCTTGAGGGACACCACTCACCAAACTGGTTGATAAATCCTCGGTTAGCGATGAGAGATCCGGGAATTTTGGTCTGGAAACCGTCCATGCTTGCCGCCAAGGCGGAAATCAGGCAAAAGGCGATGGTCTGGGCGTCAATGCAAATCCTCAATCTGACGTACCCTTCGAAACCTGATCGCAGTTTGCTTTCGATCCAGCTCGGCAAAGACCGAAGTGACATGAACCTGCTGCTGGTACTCGAAGGCGTGGATGGATTCCTTCTTGGTCTCCATCCTGCTGAGCTCGTGTTCCATCTCTTGAGGTGCAATTGCTAGAGGAGCCGACATGTTGTTGGGGTGTGTGGGTGCCCAAATGCGGGGCTCATGGGAATAATATAGCAATTGAGGTGTTCAGGAAAGCGGATGTAGACTGGGACTCGTACTAACATTGTCGCGGTTGGATCCCGTGCTCATTCACCGTGTCATCGCAGATCTGGCACGTGAAGGGATCTCGCGCGGAGGCTTTTGCTCCGACGGCCCGGCGCGTCTAACCTGGAAGCTCGGCTGTAACCCGGATGTACTCGTCCCAACTTCCCCACATGACCAGCCGCACAATGGAGCACCTCGCGACGTCTTCAAGCCGGTTCGTATCATCATCATTCCAGCTCTGTTTCCGTCCGAATAATCGTCCGCGGTCAAAAGTTTTGCACTCGTCAAAGGTCGATCACAGCAACATGTCCGCCGCGATCGTGTCCCGCAGCACGCTTGGGCATCGCCCGCAAGCCGTCAACAATCTCAACGGGGAGTCCTTCCAGCAGGACGTCTTGGTAACGCACAACAGTGAGTGCACCTCAAGGATGGCGCTCACGTTTAGACTGGCAGTACTGCGCCGTATACGTCGATCACGTCGAAGGCGAGCGCCATGTCCAGCTGTCCCGCAGGCGACTTCCGTCTCACGATTGGCAATCGATTGTGTTTGCCGACTATTCGCAGACTTCGGACGACGGTCACAATGTGATCTGCATCGGCATTTCCCATGAGGACGGCTCGTTCCATATGTCTTGGGACCTACACAGCTCTGACTTCAACTACAGGCGGTCACTGGTGGACCTGGTGTCAGAGCCTGAGCAGGCAGAGTGGACGACGGAGTCGTTCGGGCCGGTTTCACACGAGTTGCCCGGGCTCGCGCAAGACATGTCCGAGGTGAGTTGGGCTTGTCTCGCGCTGGCTCACCTCAGACCACCTACCCTAGGTTCCTGTCGCTACCCAAGAGCCAAGGCGGCGCACTGCTGCTCGACCTCCGAACGGGCATCTCAGGACTCGGGGACGAATGGCTTTTCGTGTACACTCAGGGCGCCTGGCGGAGTCTAGGTGTTTACCTGCAAGGTGTACAGAACAATGCGTGAGCCCTCGCAGTCTTCAACGGGGCTCACATGCAGCTACATCAATGGGATGGATCTCGACGCAAGTGGTGCTCTGCATGTGACATGGTGCTATCGTGACTACGTCGATGCACCCAGGGGTGGGAAGCCGCAGCAAGCGGGGCCGAACGGTCCGGAAAATGTGGGTTGGAACCAAGCATGCTGTGCTAAAGCAGAATCATGACCTTTGCTACGCCTACTCGCCTCTCGAGGATGGCTTTCCGGGCGCTCGCTGGCTCACTGCGGACGGCACAACGGTGAGACACGATGCCGACGAGGCCATCGTGCCACGGTCAGAGACGGTCGCCTTTACCATACCAAAGCACTCAGGTGGGTTGCAGCTCTCGGCGTCGCTGAACCCAGGTATTCTGAATCAAGAGGCACAGTGCATACTGGACGGCAATGTCCATGTCTTAAACCGTGAAAATGTCCATGGAATCTCCACTTGGTGAGTCCCTAGCGATCTTCAGAGGCTGAGCATAGGTTCCACTACGGTATTACTGAGCGCGTCCGCACCGCTTTGCCAATCAAGCCGATGTCCTCGACGTCCGCACGAGGGAAGCTGGTGCCGTGGCGAGACCGGGTCATAGCACTCGTGCACGACTCGCAGGACCTGGTGATCTTCGATGTGAAGCAGCAGGTCACTGTGGGACGAATACCGGGAGCGGGCGGTGTGGGGTGTCAGGAAGTGCTTTATGACGTGAGGTCAAGTAGCATGTGCCTCTGCTGACCCCAGCGACATCGTACAGACTGCCTGTCAGTATATCTGGGCATCGATAACCAGTCCGCAGTGGTGGACTTGCAGCTCGACTGAAAGTCTCTCGAACGCTGGTGAAGCGAATGGATTTATGCCTGCTACATACCAGGCAGCTGTACAAACACTAGCACGCTTGTTGTCCCGGATTGCATTGATTGTGGCATTCAAAGTAGACCTTTCTCGATGTCGCTTCAAGGGTGACCGGCAGGCACGGGCATGCCCATGAAGCCTCGGCCCGCCTTGCTCTTGAAGTCCAGATTCTTGCCGACCAAGTGCGCGGTCTTAGCCCCCTCTTCCACTTCCTCCATGGTGTAGCCGCCTCGCTTGTCTTCAGGAAGCAGGTCGTAAATAGCCTGAGCGTAGGCCGGTGCGATGGCGTACTGCTGGGTGAGGTAGCCCTTCTGCACGATGCTCTCGGCGAACTATAGTGAGCCTAAGCCATGCCGATTGCTCGCGGCCGCTGGAAACACTCACTGCAAGCAACTTTGCGGTGTTGCGGTGTAGATGGTCTCGCTGCACGTCCGACATGACCCTCGTGTACAGCTCACGAACTTGGTCGTACTCGCTGGGCTCTCCCTCGTGCTGCCAGTGACTCTGGCGAGACACAACGTTACTGGCGGCTTGGAATGGCGCCTCGGCAGCGGACGGCGAGACGGTGGGTGCTCGCGAAGCAGGATTGGTCGATTGGTAGCTGTTTGGGAACTTATGATGAGCTTCTCACCGTGCCTTGGAAGCAGTCAACTCACATAAGTCGGCTTCTTGGCGACGTCTCCATCCACTCGCATTGAGCCCCAGTAATTGTCCGGGCTGTGGAATTTGGACAAGAACGGGCAGTTGACCGGGATCTGATGGATGTTGGCGCTTTGAAGACGGTTATACTGCGCGTCCCGGTAGAAAAAGGCTCGCCAATTGAGCAGAGTGTCGGGCGAGAGCTCGATGCCGGGAACGAGTGAGCCCGGGGAGAACGCTGCCTGCTCGACGTCGCGATGGTAATCCTCCGGGTTGCGGTTTAGCTCGAGCTCTCCGACTTCTTGCATGGGGTATTGCCCTACGATCAGCACACGCGCAGACAGCACCGGGTCCCGCTCACCCCTCGGCCAGACCTTGGTGACATCGAACGGATCGAACGCGGACTCGGCGGCCTCTTGCGCCGTCATGACTTGCACCATCATGGTCCACTTGAAGCTCCCGCCCTTGTCGATCGTCTCGTACAGCTGTCGCTTCGAGTAGTCCGGGTCGATACCGCAGGTCATGATGGTCTGGTCAAAGTCGAATTGCTTGGGCTCATGATGGGGGCGCCAGTGGTACTGCTCTTTAGCCTTTTCGCGCGCGGCATGCTGACTCACCTTGACGAAAACCGCCTCGCCCTTGTCGTTGACCCATCGGAACGTGTGACAGCCGTAGGCGGAAAAGTGGTTGCCGTCGGGCGTTGCGTAGTCGGAAAACAGCATCATGCCGGCGTGCTGCGATTCGGGCACGTTGGCGAGGAAGTCGAACCACGCATCTGAGATTAGCGGCCATCGAATCATGCGGTGCTCACTGTAATCGAGCAAGAAGTTTTGAGGGTTTCTCTGTTGCGACCGGATGTTATCGGGGCCTTGGAATGGATCCTAGTATCAATACAGATTTCTGCGACAACACGGTTCACGTACTCGCACAAAGAATACGGGGAAATTGAGGCCGACAAGGTCATAGTTGCCTTCCTATGGCGTGAGCAAGCGGTACGGGAGCTCGCAATACACTCACATCAGTGTAAAACTTGACGGCGAATCCTCGCGGGTTGCGAGCGACATCGGGATACTCGCGCTTTCGTCAGCAGAGCCCGCGATGCTCTGGCCAAACTCACCCCATACGTGACCGTACTGAGTCGACAGAAAACCGGCGTCGACGTGCCTGAACCTTTCAAAAAGCTGGCCCTAGTCAGGCTAGACATGTCCTTGGTCGTCGTAAACTTGCCTATCGTCAGCGCACAGTTGACTGCGTGCCCGACTCACCAAACGCTGCCCATCCGGCAGGGTGCACGATTCTCTCCTGCAGCTTCGATCGATCAAATGCCTGCTGCTTCTCGAGCAGGAGTGCATCGCCCTGGTAGGGGATGCCTCCGATGTTCAGCGGGTGGCCGGAGTCGGGCATGAGCTGCCCAAAGTTGCTGGTGTAGTAGGGCGCATTGTCTTGCGCTTGAGACTCGCTGACAAGCCCGGCAATGCGCGAAGCGGTGTGCGCTGGACCATCATTGAGTCCGGAGAAGAACTGCGAGCGCTGTATAGGCCGAGGGTCGACGCCAGGGATAGCTTCGAGCGCGTTCTGCAATAGAGAGGCCATGATCGATACAACGATGATGTGTAGAACGACGGGTGAGGTGAACGCTGCCGTCCGCGTCGAAGCTCATGTACAGCTCCCAGCGACGAATCGAAGTATGGGCATGACATCGTGACGTCAAGCCGATGAGCTGCTGACATAGTTCGGGGGGAAGATGACCTAAATCGAATCAATGTGTTGTTTACTGTCATCACAAGTTGTTCCCAGCGCCAGGACGAGGTTGGATCAAATGCAGACGGATACCGGCTGATCGTCGTAACCGAGTCATTTCGTAAGCAAGCGAGATACCCATTCAAGGCACGCAGGGCTATGGGCGAGATGTGTGATAAAGGATTGAGGCTCGCGTTGTCAGGTAAGCTTACGCAAGCCCCACGGCGCGCTACAACCGCAACGGTACCTGGTAATCGCGATACGCAAAGCAGCCACGACAAACCTGTTGTACTACGTTGCTGGCATGTACTCCCCTTATAGTGGGACGAGGCACGCCGATACCGGCGCCAATAGATGCCAAAGGCTGGAGTCTTCAAGCAATGCTCCTCAAAAGAGGTGTTGCGGGTAGTCATAGTACGATGCATTTCGTTCCGGCACTGACTTGCCGCTGCTGTCCTGTCTCCATCTCCCAGCTCTCATGTCCATCCGGACTGAAACATTTACAACACGTATCTGCCAGTTAGCTTCGACGAGCACAACCGAGGTTGATGAACGCACCGGAAGTGAGTGTTCTCCTTCTCAGTCATACCCTTCATACCATTGTCGGCAGAGATCGCGTTGTCCGCCGGACCGTACTTGCGGTCTCGGACCTTGTTGTCACGCCACATCTGGACATTAGCTTGACTCGGTCATGTTCCGTATAGCTCACGTAGAACCACAGGAGGCAGTGGCAAATGGTCTTGAGGATGTAGCCAGCCATCATGCAGTATGCGGCAGTCTGGTATCGCGGGGCCTCGGACTCGAGAGCGGTGAGGGGTCCAACTGGGTGTCAGCGGTGTTGGATGTTGCGGGGGACTACACGTACCGATGTTACCGACACAGTAGGCGACAAAAATGCACGAAGAGGTAACGACTCGCTTCGAGTACGATCCAATGTTGGAAGAAACCATAACGAGACCGATGGTGAATCCGATGGACTGGCAGCTGCGTTGTGAGCCGGGTCTTGCGGTATGCGCTGAGTGCACTCACTTGACGAGCCAGAACCCAATCAATCGCGGCCAAGTGTACTGCTTGGTGAACGGCAAGAAGCTCATGAGAGCGGTACCGAAGACACAAAGCAAGTTGCCAACCGTCATCATGAGCAGTCGGGTGTTTGCCCATCGAGTGGCGACGACACCGGCAATCAAGAGCGAGATGACCTGGAGCGAACGTCCCGCGCAGTCAAGCAGAGCAGCGTTGAAGGTCGAGTAGCCGAGACCCTTGATAATGGATCCAGAGAAGTTGGTCAATACGCCGTTGGGCACGGACGAGCCGAACATGGCAATGGACAGAAGATAGCTGTCGTCAGCGGGAATCTCGACCGACGTGGGACGACGCACTTCTTGGGGTCGACAAACGCCTCAAGTCCGTGCTTCCAGTTAAAGTTGGTAGTCTTCAAGCCGACACCGCTCTGGGCGACACGGTTGACAGCGAGGGGTCGGTCCTCGGCCTTGATCCACTTGGCAGAAGCCGGTCCATCGGCCAGGAAAAAGTACAGAGCGATACCGAGGACACAGGTGACTGCGCCGAGGATGTAGAAGATCAATTTCCATCGGGGAGTGGGGTGGTCGCTGAGGGTGGAGATACCGGCGGCCATGAGCGCACCCTAGGTATCAGCGACAGTGACACGTCTTTGCGGTGGCAACTCACGATCATGCCTCCCCATCCGACGGCGGAGTACCAGATGGTTTGTCGAAGAGGAATCTCTCCTCGAGTGTACCACCAACCCGTCATCAAGCTCAGTCCCGGAGTGACAGCAGACTCGAAGACACCGAGGAAGAATCGAGTGACCAGAACGTGGCTGAACGACTTGGACCAGACCATGACAAGGACCATCACGCCCCAGATGAAGGCAGAGAAGCCGAGGATTCGGCCGGCGTGGTATCGACCGAGCAGGTACGACCATCCAGGTTGGGCAATCATGTAGCCGCTGACGTTCAGCCCAGACTTGCGATGGTCTCCTCGTACTTACATGTAGAAGATGGCAGCGCCAAGAGCAAATTGGTTGCCGTGCATGCCCATTGCCTTCTCCATTCCGAACACCTTGGCGTAGTTCAGGGCGGTCTTGTCGAGGTACTGCAGGGTTTGGGTGATGAGGAACAAGGGCAAGAGGAACGCGTCGATTCGCCTTCGAATACGCTTGTTTTGCTCAGGGGTCTGCTGTTAGCTCTGATCCGGGCGCTAGCGGACTCACAATCTCGCCGAGCTCCTTGGATTGCATGTACGCAGCGAGACCGACATTGCCACCCTCATCCTCTTCGGTGATAGGTGCCACTCCCGGGGCGGTAGCGACCTCTTGGTGCTTGGACCCATACTTTTCCGCATCGGCTGTCCACTGGGACGCCTCGGAGGTGGCTCGGTTGAGTTCGGGCAAGGTAGACATGTTTCTGGGGGGGATGGAGCGACACAGAGCCCCGCGTCTAGTAGGTTATATAGCGTGCATCAGCGTGATGGCCCCTGTGGGCACAGGAAACGCTGTTTTCGAATATCGTGCGTTTCCGGAATACTGATAGGACTTGTCGGCCTCTCTGGGCCAGCCAAAGACTCTTCCCCGCACTTGCCGGCGGAACGTCCCGACTCCTCGAGCCAATGGGCGGACGTGCATGTCTCTGAGTACCGGCGGCGTCATACACATTCGAAAACGTCCCCGCACTGTTTCCTAATATACACCCTGCCAAGCGATCAGGCACAACGCTAGCGGCGCGAGCCCTGCATAGCGCCAAGATCTGGTATCGCATGCGACATGCAGGCCGAGCTGAAGACAGGACCAAAAATACCCCTTGTTGCAATCCTGCCGAGATGCTCTCCGCAGGAATCGAAATAGATCGCTCCAGATTCGAAAACAAACGTAGCATACTTCCGGTCTTTCCGGTCATCGCCCCACCTGGGGCCGGGTGGGGTCAGTGTCATTCCTTCGCGGCGTCAGCGCCCTGTGTGATCGAGAATGAGGCTGTCCGAAGTGCTCCGACAGGAACGCG
The DNA here is from genome assembly GCA_000442785.1 of Papiliotrema flavescens NRRL Y-50378. Classification (NCBI taxonomy): domain Eukaryota; kingdom Fungi; phylum Basidiomycota; class Tremellomycetes; order Tremellales; family Rhynchogastremaceae; genus Papiliotrema; species Papiliotrema flavescens. The sequence goes on from CAUG01000158.1 coordinate 20,869, forward strand.
TTGACAAGGACCCTTATGTGATGTGGGGTCGAGCAACGGCGAGTATCGATCACCTCAGGCCGGGGCCGGCCGCTTGATTTCCTTCCTCATTCGCCGGTCAGCCGCAGCCACCGCAGGGACGTGACTGCGAGACGCCGCGAGACTGACTCTTTGTGAGATTTGAGTTGCGCATCGTGTCATTCCGTGTCATCAGAGAACAGTCCCTCCGTTGCCGCGAGCGAACTGCACTGGAACTAATCCCTGCCAAGCCCCGGTGACCCGGTCCGGCATTGCTGCGGCAGACCCTCAGGTTGGTGCATAGAGTGATATGCTGCATGGCGGCCCGTGTTCTGTAAGAAGTCTCGAATGTTCCGCCGCGACACCTACCGAGGCCTGGCCAAGGCCCGCGATGAACGCCTTACGAGGGACAGTGCCGAATATAGTGCGTTCGGCAGGCCAATTCCTCAGCCCATCACCCGGCCTTTGTTTTTTGCCCATCACTGGCTTCCAGGCTCGGGCTGTGTCCTAGCTATGCGAACCGTGAGAGCGCTTGATCAATTCCTCACACATTGGTTACTGCGGGGGAAGCACGAGGTAAACATCTCCTCGAAGCCAGTGGCATTGAGTCAAGCCTGCGTCTGTTACTCCAACGACGGCAAGCTGAGTGCGTGGTTCGAGTGTCAGCGGAGCCTGTTCGCAATCTCTCTAACGTGTTGTGATCGTATGGCGTGAGGAGCTAAAATGGACAGGTGGGCCGCTTTGGTGTCGGAGTACGGTCCATCTGCGACTGCGAGCTGTAGACACATGCTCTCGCGCACTCCGTGCTGAAACGTTCAAGTTACACTATTCATAGTCCATGAGCCAGCTCATAGCTGTCGCTTGGCCTGTTCCAACGCGCGCTCCACCTCGGTCTTCTCCCTCTTCTGCACCTTGGCCATCTTGGGCTTTCGCGCCGTGGGCCTCCTGTCCGAGTCAGGCGCCTTGAGCCAGCCAATCGACCCCAGCATCTGCTCCAGCTTGCCGCTCGCTCGCATGCTCTCAAACTCCTCCACATCCCCGGCGAGGACCCTGTTCCCAATCATGACGATCGCTCCGTGCTCGAGGCTCAGTCCGAGGCGCTGCAGCACTGGCAGCAGCCTATTCCAATCGGGACGATTGTGCAGCGCCAGCATGGTCGGATGTCGCTCAGCGCCGTGCACGGCCTGGAGCAAGCTGATGAGCTCGTGTGGGGGCGTCGCGAGGCCGTCGGCGCCGTACCAGATCACGATGTCCCTGGCGCGTTCCGCCTCAAGCTCGTCCAGGGCGTCCTCGTCTGCCGCGTAGCCGAGGACCAGGTTGGCGTCGAGAGGTTGTTCCGGGTCGACGTTGTGCGGCAGGGTGTTGTAACTGGATTGGAGGAGGTACGATTGGAGTGCGAGGAGCTCGTGCGAGGCAGGGAGGGGGCGGGCCGCGGGTCGAGAGGCCTTGGGCGGGTGCGCTAGAGTCAGCCGATGCTGGGCGTGCCGCCGAACTCGAGACTTACGAGCTGGCGCTCGCTTGACTACCGGAGCAGTGACTGGCGAGCGCGGACTGAGACGGTTTGCAAACACCTGCGGCGGAACGTAGTCTCTGTCCCGCGCGTCCGCCCAGCCCGTCACAGGCTCCATCACGTCATAGTACGCTCGCCCATCAGACGCGAGCGCGAGGCGCCTCGAGGCGCTGGCGGCACGGAGTGACGGCAGGCGAGCAGAGGGGATGTACACCAGGATGATCACGGACCAGACGAGTAGCGAGAGGAACACCAGTAGGCGTAAGACGGGTCTGGGAAGTCCGGGCAGGGTGTAGCCGGTGTGGGCGGGAGCGGTCGGGACATTGAGGTGGCCGGGGCTACTTGGAGCGGATCGTTCGACTGGTCGAGGGGATTCGGGCACAGAGTGGTCCTCCACGGTCAACGTGAAGGTCTCCTTCCGGGCCGAGACGTTGGTCGGGAATGCAGAGTCGAGCGTGAAACGAGACTGTTGTGGCGTTCGAGGAGAGCGCGCCTTGAGCTCGTTACCATCGAGCGAGAGGCGCGGCAGGTTGTCGAAGGGCAGGAGCGAGCGGAGAGAGGTGAGGGCGGGAGAGCGCGTAGGTCCGTCCAGCGGTCCAGTCGGGGGCGAAGCGGGGGGAGAGAAGAGGAACTTGTGAATGGGTGACGACATGACGGAGCAAGACCTGCTGGCGGGCGCGTGGGAGAATGCGATTCTGTGTAGGAGGCGATAATGATAGCAGTCTCAGACTGGTCCCCGCGAAGCTGTCAAAGCGAGTGTGATGAGGTGTTTCCTGCCAGAGGAAAGCACGCCGTGTGTGTGTTGTTGACAACGTCAATCGAGGATGGAGGCAGTATGAATGACCAGTAACCTGCGTACGCCTCTGTCATTATGTATCGAGCCCTCTCCGAACGAGGCTACCTCTAGCACTTTGCACACGCGTCCCGCAATAACGCGTCGTAGAGCAGGACGCCTCAAGGGGTGAACGCCCAGAAAGATGTTACGACGGCGCCACAGCGACACCGCGTCATCCACTCAGAGCCTTCGGCGCTCGCTCCTTCAGCATCGATGCATCGGTGTTCCGGAAGAACAGCCGCCAGCGGTGCTGCGCCGTGGAATGGAGTATACCGCACGCAGGCACGAGGAAACATGCAGGGGAGGAAGGACAGGGAAGACGCGAGCTCGCGTCACGCGTCGCACGGAAAGAACGCGTTTTGAGGGGTCCCCGCTTGGATGGACTCGCATCATCGGTGTGAGGATAAAGTCACTCGCACATGTCCTTGGTACAGCAACGTCGCTACTCAGGGCAGCAAGTGCTTTGCGAGCTCGCTGGCAGCCCACAGAAGTGCTCGGACGGCTTTCTTGAACATTTTTCAGCACGGTGAGGCGTGCCAGGCAAAAGCCAATGCGCAAAACGTGTTACGTACATTGCATTACACAGTCTGTTTATATCTATACGATGCATATATGCACTGATCGCCTAGCGTGAGGGTTTTGATATCTGTCGCGCCGATCTCTAGACTCAAGCAGGCGGTTGCGGCCATGGCAAACGACGCGGAACGACGCGGAACGCCCAGCGGTGCAGCCTGCGTGGTGTCGGGCTTGGCTGGACGCTTGTGAGGCTTGACGTCGCAGCACGGCCTGGGCTCAGCGTGGTGTGTGCAGCGCTTGTACTGAATATTCGTAACGCGCATCGCTATCGACAAGGTCGAGTCGCTGAGTTCAATCGTGATCGGGTCGGTCACAGCCATGATCCAGTAGATATGCGAATCGGCTGGGCTCCTCCTTGAGAGCGACCGGGACGTCGGTGAAGTCGAGTGCGACTGCTAGCGGATCGGCCGCAGCGATAAGATCCTTGAAGGAGAACGCTTCCTGTCCGTCAGAGCTGTCCCGACTGACCAAACGTCGCCGCAGAGGTCGGCGGGCAGACAGCGGAAAGGAATAGCAAGACTCACGGGGTACATCTCAAAAGCCTCTTGACCCCGACACACCTTGCTCCTGATCCGGTCCAGCCGCGCTATCCGCCCATTCCTCACTCGGTCATTGTGACTGTATCCCAGCATCTTGTCCCGCATCTCCACAATAGTCGCAAAGCAGAACGTGCAGTGCCATCCCGCGCCCTCCAAAAGCACATCCCCTACTCTCCCGTGAGAATAGCCTACCGGCCCTCCGTCTGAGATCGACACATGCGGTCGCCAATACCCAGCGTCTGGGATGGGCCATGCCCACGAGTAACGATAGTTCTTGACGTTGAGATGAAGGTTGTTGGGTACGTTGCAGGATGCGAGGAGCTGTAGTGTGTCTCTTGAGATGATCTCGTCGACGTCGGAATTGAGAATGAGCGAACCGGGCGACAGGCGCAACGAGGTGAGCGTAGAAGAAACCGCGGTGCGCATTGTGAACTCGTTCTCGAACGATCCCTTTTGTCGTCCGGGCAACAACCCCTCCACTTTGTGGTACACGATGCGGCTGCCGGACCCGACCAGCAGCCCCTCCAGCTTCCGCCGATTCTCCTCGAAATACAGTCGCTTCTCGGTCCCGGCGAAAGTCCGGTCGCTCTCGACGACGACGAACGTGTTGACAATGCCCTTGTACTCTCGGATCCGGATCTCCAGCATGTCCACCTCGGAACTGAGCAGAACGGCGTCGACGATGGTGGGCTTGGCGCCTCCGCGAGAGGTGAAGTTGTGCAAACCGCACCATGCATCAATGTCCTCAGCTCCTGATCGGGCTAGTGGGGGAGCATAGTGCGGTATGACGTGGAACGGCTTGGGTGGGGTGTCCCATATTGGGCGGATGAGGTATACGAAATCGCGTCGCCAGGTGCCGATCCGAGTCTGATTGAAGATGATGAGGCCGATGAGGAAGAAGAGGACGTATAGGAGGCGAGAGCGTGTGCGAGCGCGTGTAGGTCGGAGGTAGGATGCGATGGAAGACAGAGAGGTCAGACGAACGCGCGCTTGTTCGGGTGATGCGGGTGGAAGGTTGAATGTGGGAAGAAGCGGGGGCTCGTTGGCCTCATGGTCCCTGCTGAGAGACTGCAAACTCAGTGCATCACGGGTGGACGAGCGAGGTCGGGCGAACATTGCGCATGTGTGTGGATCGTCCTTGTCGTCGTCGTCGTCGTCGTCGTCGTCGTCGCCATGCGGGCTATGATGAAGTATAAGAGGTGCTGATGGTCATGGTGTGAATGATGGATGTTGGAAGTGTGAGATTGATTGATGCGTTGCCCCCTTCTCCCCTTACAGGGCAGACAAGGGCTTGACCTTTGGCTCGCATCCCTACCTGCGTTCGCTTGTGAGACTCAGGTCGCAGATCGGAACTCCCCTTTGAAGGGCGCTTGTCCGCATGCATGCCATGCTTTCTGACATACCGCTCGATGTGTCAATCCTCGCAACTTCGCCCTCGGCTGTCCTTGGTCCGGATTGGACGGGCCAGCCAATATGCGAAGCGCCTTGCTCTAGTACCTCACTACATCAACACACTGCCTACAATGTCGTGCATACAGCGCGCGGTATCCCCCTCCACCTCATAACCATAACATACGTATAGCGTCCCGCTATGGCAAGCCCGAACGCCACGTTGCGCCGACCTCGTTCAACCCCCACGCCTGCGAGCTCATGTCATGTACCGTCGTCCGGCGCAAGTCTCTCAGGTACTTGCCCTCATACGTGCCCTTGACTGATCGATGAAGGACGCACGTGTTGTCCCAGACCACTGCCGTTAGCCCGTTTGCATTGTCAAGTCTTTCGAGCCATCACTCACCCAAATCCCCCTTGTCCTTCCAGTCCACCTTGAAGCAGAATTCCTCCTGTCCAGCATAGTCCAGTATGCCTAACAGCTCCTTCAGACCCTCTTCGACGTCCTTGCCTTCGACGTGGTGCGAATGCGCAGCAATGTACAGGTTCTTGCGCCCAGATGGCTCGTGCACCTGGACCAGTTTGTGCTTGCCGAAGCGATGCTGCATTGGGTCGAATTCGTCGGTCTGCAGCAGCGGGTTGCCCGGATTGGCATTGCGTCGGCATTGCAGCTGCGAGTGGTAGACCACGTAGTCGTCATACTTGTCTTTGAGCTCCTGGGGCAGACGCTCATAGGCCGTTCGCGAGTCGGCAAACTCGGTCTCCCCGCCGTGGCCCGGCGGAGGTAGTTGGTGTGCGAGGAGGAGAGACACGCCTGCGCGACGGGGGTTGAACGCGGAGTCGGCGTGAAAGTGATAGTTGCATCGGAGAAGCAGCTCGCGCATGGTGCCCGGTTGCGTCACGCTGCCGTCCGGGTTGACGTTGCCCACGTCGAACAGGCTGTCATGTCAGAGGTGTACAGTCGTCAAGGAGCTTGTTGACCTCAGAGCACTCACAAGTCACTACTAAGCCTGTTGGTCTGGCCCAGGCCCGTCACGAACGGCGAGATGTCATCCAGCTCTCCAAACAGGTGACTCATGGCGACATGTCTCTCGTCATCGAGGCCTGTCTTGCGGAACACAAGCACGCCATACTAGAGTGAGCTCTGTTCGGTTGGGCCGTTCGGTGCGTTCGCATGCTCTACTCACGAGAGCTAGCGCCCGTTTGATCTCCGCGACTTTGTCCTCATCCACTGTAGCAAAGTCAAAACCAATCACCTCGGCGCCGAAAGTAGGGTGGAGCGGCTTGTACGAGACGTTCTTGAATGGCGCCGGCGCCGCTGCGTGGACATTGGGCTGGATGGGCGTATCCGTCAGCTGTGTGCCGGGCATGCTGTGAACGGCGATCATGGTGGAGTCGAGCTGTCTTTGGAGGGCCGACTGATCAGTGAGTTGAGCGCAAGATTACATGGTAGGAGTGGTGACGTTGAGCAACCGCATATATGTGATTGGGTCGAGATGCCTCGGCCCGATTCGGCGTCCGATGATCCGATCTCGTGACTTTCTGTATCCGGTCCATCGACTTCCTCTCCGTGACGGCAAAGGGCGCGAAGCGAAGCAGGACATCAGGGCATAGGAAGGAGGAGGGCTGCAGCTGACCCGGATCGGATGCAGGTCCAGTCCGACCTCCGAGTGGCGAGGGGACTTGGAAGCGAGTGGCGAGCGAAGGGGCAAATGAGTGGCAAACCGAGTGGCGACTCGGCGTCTACCCTTCTGCTTTGAACCTCATTGAGCATGCAGGAGGTCTCTTACGGGTCGTATATGAGGCCATATGGGGAGACAGAGCTCAAGCAATGCTTCCTAGGCCGCTAGGGGTCGGAGGGAAAGTCAGCGACGAGGTAAGGGATTCAGCGAGACACAAATCCCGGCTGCGGTTCTTCTTGCCCTGACAAATATGCGCAAGCAACTCAGATGGGTGACGCAACATGGTCGAGCAGGCGCACGCATAATGTTGGCCACGAGAAACATCAATCAGCAATGTAGACCTGCATATGCTACATTAACAACACGCTCCGCGGCTTGCCAGTTCAGGACGAACAGATACGACATGGCCGCTAACCGAGGAACCGGTCAATCCACTTCAAGAGCTCCTCCGGTTGTTCCTCGGGAATATAATGCCCACAGTCGAGCCCAGCCCCTCCTACATGTACACCCTGATCCGCATGCTCACGCCAGATGGCCGTGGCACCTTGGTCCTTGGCCATCTTCTGAATCATTCCTTTTTGCCCCCAGAGCACGCACACTGACGGCACGGTGAGCTTAGTGCCCGCCGCGATGGATTGTCGGTCGTGCTCGAGGTCGATCGTCGATGCCGCGCGGTAGTCCTCGCAGGCCTGAGGGGTTGGATATGTGCGTGCAGGGGTGGACAATCAGTGGAGAGGGTGCGTGATAGCAAGGCGTGCAGAGCAAAGGGGTGTATGTGATCAGCTGAGTCGAGCTGTGAACAGCTCCTCACGACGTACCGCATGCACTGCCTCTGGCTTGAAGTAGTCCCGCTGGTACACTTCCACGTCATGCTCCGTCCATGGCGAGTGCTGGTGGGACGCTTTGCTCGTGTGTAGGCGCCAGTAGGCGTGGGTATCGGCCAAAATGACATTTTCCTGTCGTCAGCGGATAAGTTGCTGTGGCTGTACAGCGCCTCGCAGCGACGATGATGAACTCCTCGATAGCCGTCACGATGCGCCCGCAAAAGTGATCAAGCGGCGGACGCCAACGTAGGCAAGGTTGGGGGCAGGTGTGACGGGACGTACGGTGAAGGAAGTCGGCTGGATGAGGAAGAACCAATGCCAATAACCTGTCGCCTATATTGTCAGGCGGTTTTCAAGACGCGACGTCGCGTGCATACTTACAAACATCTGATCCGTGTGCTCGTACATCCAGAGCGTCGGCAGTATATCCAATACCATCAACTTCGACACCTTGCCCGGGTTGTCGAGGGCCAGCCGGTGGGCTACCCTTGCTCCCCGGTCATGTGCTACAATGGGAAATGTGTCAAAGCCAAAGTGCTTCCTGCGAGTCAGCTTCCAGCTCCAGAAAGAGCTCGCTGCAGCATACATCACCTGCACCGCGTCCTCAGCCATCTCCCGCTTCGAATACTCGACATGACTCTCGGATCCAGGCGGTTTCGACGACGAGCCGTAGCCTGCCCTCAGCGTTTCGTCCGGACATCACGTCGCCAACGCACCACGCAGATCCGGTACTACCACGGTGTATTTCGCGCTCAGCTCCGGGGCAACCCTGTTCCATAGACTGGACGATTAGCACTTGGACAAGTGGGATGTCTCGGCGTAACACGCACTGTGATGTCTGAGGGTAGCCATGCAGCAGGAGCAAGGGCGGTCCGTGGCCCTGCTTTCGCACTCGGATCGTCAGGTCCCCGACGGCCTCGGATTTGACCTGGACATCGTGCGTCTCGAACGCGTCAAAGGAGGGCACTGACATGGCGCAAGTAAGGAACCAAGACGATCGCGCCGGGCCCAATTCTGACCGTTTCACCATCGACTCGACCCAGACCCATGGCATTCCGGCGCGGGTCTTCTCGTCGGCTTGATTATGACGCCCTCCACCGCGCGGTCCTTTGCCGGAGCAGGCACCAGGAACTGGCTTGATCCGGCCGCGCGGGTAGGGACCACCCACCTTTGCCTGTTATGTGTGGCTGACACTCGCGGGCAGGCCCAGCGGGGCGGTCCATTAGATCACCCCCGCTCCCATCAATCGCAACCATTCTCGTCTGTGTGCATCTCCTCTCGACGGATAGACAAACAGTCCCAGTTTGTTGGCGCTATTGAGGCCAACGCGCGGCACCGGAATGTCTGATCGCGACGGGGATGAGAGCCCTACCTCCACCGAGGTGTACCCTCGAACTGGGTCCGTCGCCATGACACCACACGCGCCTTGCAGTAGGCGGTGAAGGAGAGGTGTTTGAAGGGGAGCCGATATATAACCTACTACCCGACTGCCCTCACCACCGCCTCCATCACCATCAGCCCCCACCCAAAAGCCATCAATCACCTCAGCACATCCAGCGGCCCCACCTGCGATGACGGTCGACCTTGCCCTGCTCGCACCCGCACCCGGCGCAAGTCTGCGTATCGCCATCATAGGCGCCAACGGCCACGTCGGCGCAGCCATCGTGAAGCAGGCTTTGAGCCTGGGCCACGCGGTCTTGGCTTTGGACCGTGGACCCATGGGCTGCCCCGAGGCACAATCGAACCCGGCATACGAATACGAATACAGGCAGTTCGATGCCACCGATTCGCGGGCGTATGGGCGCGAGTTGCGGGGCTGTACCGCTTGTGTGCATCTGGCCGCGGTCTACAATGTGCATGACGACGAGGGCAAGCCAATGGACGATCTATCGCAGGCTGTAAGTACGGGTCTGATTGTCTACGACTGCCCGAGCTTGGTCTCACGGCAGGACATCCACAATTGCAACACCGCCATGTCATACAATGCGCTCAACGCGTGCGCAGAGCTGGGCATCAACCGGGTCGTGCTGGCGTCGAGCGTGAACGCCGTCGGACTGAGTGAGCTCGAAGATGGCGTGCAAGCAATCCGCTTACGCTCCTCATCTCTGTCCCGGGCTTATCAACAGTTTACTCCAAACGACCGAAGATAGACTACCTTCCAGTCGATGAGCTGCACCCGCAGAGGCCAGAAGATGCGTATTCGTTGTCCAAGTCGTGAGTGAAGCACGATTTCCTCCTTACCAAGTCAGAGCGCGCCGCTCGACGTCCCGATGGGCAGACGTACTTGGAGCGCGAACTGACATCGCAGCATCTGCGAGGTCCAAGCCTCCTCCATTGCCCGCCGTCATCCTTCCATGCGCATCGCGTCCCTCCGTTTCCACTGGGTTGTCCCGCATCGTCAAGTCGATCCGCAGACACTGCACACCGAAGGAGGCGCGTGGAAAGACCTGTGGGGATGGGTGTCGATCGGAGCCACGGCGGACGCGTGTCTGAGAGGGCTTACGGTGCCCCTTGATACGTTTCCGGGCGGACACGAGGTGTTCATCATCGCGGCCAAGACAACTTGCCGACACGGAGATAGCATGGAGCTGCTGAGGACGATGTACATGCCGGAGAAGGAAGGAATGGATATCAGGGCCGACTTCAGCGCCACGAATAGGAGCTTTTGGGATACGTCCAAGGCGGAGAGGATGCTGGGCTGGAGCGAAAAGGGCTGGGCGTGGACCGGCTGAACTCGCGAGGGCAGGTGTCCGCTCTTGTAACGTGCTCAAGGGCGTTTGGTCGTGGCTGTCGGGATGGGGAGCGGAGCGCAGTCGGCGGGTTGCGAGGTGTTCATGAGTCACAGTATTTCGTAGGGCATAATAGCATGTGATGGGCTTCGGTCATGGAAATGTGATGTGTGAGATGCAATCGAGCGACAGGTCGGGTAGATGCGGCGCCATCTGTCCAAACCGAGTCGGTATACGCTGCCTTTCCCCGACAGTCGCTTGACCCAACACAGGCATCATGATCCCGCCGCCTTTCCGACAAGAATGCGCACTCCCCCAAACGGCCCGGACTGACACGATACTCGGTGCTCCCAGCAGAGAGCGAGAAGGGAACCACATCAACAGGCGCCAAGCGGACGGCACGAAGATGGACCGAGCAGGTCCCGGTCTGCCCGGGCCGGTCCGCTTGGTTCGGCACAACAATCCCCCACCACTTGGCGCGCGGTCACAATATTATGGTCGCTCTCGGCGTCATAGCTCGATGCAACAGGTCTCGAGACGCGGTAGAGAATACCAGCAAGTCCATACGCACTATGGCCCATCAACTCACACACGACACCGCGGAGGAGCTGATCCGGCGGATGACGGATGGGCTGGTCAACATTGTCGATGAAACTGGGCAGTTCTTGCTACCGCGTAAGTGAATAGACCAGGGCGCGTCCGGGTACAGCTCACCTGCGCAGTCGCCGATGGCACACTGGTGGACACGAAAGGCTGGAAGGGATGGGAATGGACCCATGGTGTTGCACTGACAGCTTTGGCGCATGTGGGTGTCCGCACCACCCGGTCGAGTGCCAAGGAACGCGCTCACACGCAGCACTCCGCGATCGACCCTACAAGCGACACCGCCCAGTACTCTCAGAAGACTGCTCTGGAATGGTTCGAGCTCCAGTACAAGCTCACGAACGGCAAAGGCGCACCGAAGAACATCAACACCATGTCACCGTTCTACTGCTTGGCGGAGCTGTTGACGGATGGCAGGACAAATGATGAACGGTGGCTGAAGTGGTGCGATGAATGGGCAGAGTGGGTCATGAAAGACCTGCCGAAGACGCAGGAGGGCGGCTTTCAGCACAGTGAGTCGCGGGTGATCGCAACGCTCTCTTCCTCCTGCCGGCCTCATCGTTTTAATCCAGCTCGCCGGCGATACTGCCCTCTCGCTAAACCTCCCCTTCCACTGACCACCCCCCTTTGCAACGCTGATCCCAGTGACTTACATCGCTCTTCACGAAAACCATCTGTGGGACGACACACTCATGATGACCGTGATACCCCTCGCCCGCATCGGTATCCTGCTCAACCGACCACATTACATTAACGAAGCGCTCTACCAGTTCTTGCTCCACATTCAATATCTCCAGGACCCATACACAGGGCTGTGGTACCACGGCTGGCAGTTCGGCCCGGACCAGCCGCAGTCGACCGGCCACAACTTTGCCAAAGCGTTATGGGCGAGGGGTAACTGCTGGATCACGACGGCGATACCCATGTTGCTGGAGATCATCGGCGAGGAGAGGCTGCATAAGGACGACCCGATCCGCCGCACGCTGGTGCAGACGTGGCGGCGACAGGTCGACGCCCTGATACCATTGCAGGACGCCGAGACGGGACTGTGGCATACGCTGCTCGTCGACAAGACAAGCTACGTCGAGACCAGCGCGAGCGCCGGGTTTGCGGCGGGTATCTTGGCAGGTCTGCGGATGGTGAGTCAAGATCCACCTACGTAGCGATCCAAGGGCAAAGGACTGAGTGACAGGGGCTTATACCGGGAGACACGACACAATACACCGAGACCGCGCAGTCAGCGTTGCAAGGCGTCATTGCGCAGGTGCAGCCGGACGGCGAGGTCGCCAACGTGTCGTTTGGAACGGGCATGGGCGACAGCTTCCAGTTCTACAAGGACATCCCTATCACTCCAATGCCGTATGGTCAAGCGCTGGTCATGCTGGCGCTGGTCGAGTGGGAGAGGCTCAATGGGGTCAGTCAGACCAGGTGATGCGGTTTGACTACTGCAGCTCCTATTCTCCGCACCGTGGAGACGTTGCATGTATGTCATCAGTCTTAATGCCCGTGGCATAACTCGAGGCCGATTGTGTTCAATTGGTTGACATACAGGTTGAACCCTGAAGGAACATGTGGTGGGAAAGGCAGCACTGGGAGCAAGGATATCGAAGCAGGCATCGGGCATGGCTGCAATGCATGACATTCCGCCGGGGAATGACCACTAGCTATCCTACTATACGTGCACTGAACGGGACGCTACCACTGACACCTGAAGCTCTCATTGTCGTGGCTGCCAGTCTCTCGCACCAGCCGGACGCTCCGTTGTCGCCATACGAAGGGTAGTCAGAACCGCGCAACTTGGATCTAGCAATCGTCGAAGACACAGTGGTCACCGCGGAGCTGTTGTCGTCGGCGAGACCGCAGAGAGCGCTTACAGTCGGCTTGAACATCGCCCACAGCCTCGCCTTCCTGCCCCACAGGTGTAGAGCTTCCGGTCGGCACTGTGGCATGATTGTACCATGCTCCGGTGGCGCCTGCGAGCGACCGACGTGGATGGAGCATGCGAGCATGCAAGCGGCTTGTCTGAACTCGTGGTGGGGGTCAAATGCTGAGATCGAACCGGGCCGTGAGTTACCTTCCTTACCATCACTGTATTTCCTCGAGGCCAAGCTTTTCTTTACTCGGGCTCGATGACCGCCCGAATCTCAATGAGATACGCAGAAAACAGCCGAGTCGCTCCATCTTCAGGCTGTGTCATGGCACCGGGCTCAGCCCAAGCTCGATCAGCGCGGAAGGCCATTCCCCAACCACGTCACAGTTCACAGTCATACCCCGTTTCTATCAGCAACGATCAAACGAGCCAGTACAACCAAGTCAGTGAGCATCGTGCAGCCCATGCCTCGGCTGCTGATCCAGCACCTAGACTTCCCACTCAGCGAACGAGTGAAGCCCCCCTCAGAGACACCCCCTGAAACATTCAGGCAGTCTTCTGACCGACGATTCCCGATCCATGCCCAAAATACCTCCCCTAACACGTGGATCCCTTCTGCGCGAGGCGAGTCCATCCTTTGAGATGCATAGGTCTGAGAGAGTGGATCCAAAGGATCACAAACGTCTGGCGAGGAAAGCGCCATGTCCCAGGCCTGCCCCCCAGCCCCTCTATCGACGGCAGTCGGAGTTGGATTTGGCTGTCCAAGCCGTGAACTACCGCTGTTCGACTCTCAGCCAGCCGAGATATAATCTCAGCGAATCAGCCCCAGCTTAGCATCTCTCAGCCCTCCGCACACAATCAATTAATCGCTCAGCCTTGGCAGAGTTACCACCGTCCAACACCGCTCGACCGGAGTTGCTCCAAACGCGGCCATGTACGACTTGCAGAGACACTTGTCCGACTCACTGGCGTTTGTACCCCGACAGCCTTCCATGCTTGGTCCTGGCAGATCAAGGGGTACAGTGTCACTGCCCACATCGCCGACGCTCGGCACAAGGAAGACCAACCTGCTTTGGGCGCAGCCAGTGAGTTGCGTGAACCAGTCCCGGGGGCACTACGCAGAGCTGACCGAAGCTGCAGAGCGCTCGAGCGCTCTTGGAGAGCGTACCGGAACACAGTGTAAGCATGTCCCCCTCTAGCCTACCTCGAGCTGATCAGAGTCTCACGATCCCTCCCAGTGGTTCTCGCGACCGTGGCCATCGACGTCAGGCTCCGCGCACATAGCGACGCAAGGAAGCCAGTCACCCGTGGAAGAGCGACAGACGACGAACAGCGACCCAATGAGGAAGAAGCGTCCGCAAGTGAGAATCGCCTGTACGCACTGTCAGAAGGCTTGTAAAAAGTGCTCGAACACGAGGTCAGTGGATCGCTATGGCGACAGACACAGTATGGTTTCAGTGCTCACCTTTAGACCATGTGAGCGGTGCGTCAAGTACGGTCTCCGAGACTGCATCGACTCGACGCGCAAGCCACGCAAGACGGGCATCAAGCGGTGAGCATCATGGACTTCAGGCTTTGCGAGGTTAGATTCTGACTGTCCAGTGGGCCATACAAGCGCCGAACGTCTGCTCGCTATGATTTGTTCTTTGAGTCCGACTCGCAGATGGACCACATCGAACCGCATCTCCTGCACATGGGCAGGGCGGCTCAGATGCTACATCACGCACAAGGGGAGGTGCAAGACCAAGTGCAGCCGTCCGGTGCCGCTGTGAACGGATACATCTCTCCTCCGGACCCTCAGCACGCCCAGCCCCCGCCTTTCCAGCAACAGCTCTCTCAGCCGGGCCCCGAGCCTTTCTTGTCCGACAACCGATTTGACGTGCCCAACACCGCTGCGCTACAAGGCGCCTTTGCCGAAGCGCTTGCCGGGCCACGGTGGGTGCACGGTCAGCGCACCGCTTCCCCTGGGTCGATTGGTGAGATGTTGTATCCCCCAACGCCGACTGTTCCATTCCCGGTCAGTCTAACGCATCGCAACGACCCTTTCTCCCGCGCAGTCAGCCCCATCCACGGTGACCTTGATTCCGTCTTCCGCGGTCTCAAGCCGACGCAAACTGACAAAGATCTCTGCCAGCAGGCTCTAGACTCCCTGTCCGATCTGGCTCGACCGTCGACTGCCAGCGGAGCTGACATCAACTTCCAGAACCCCTTCGACGTGCTCTCGAGTGGAGCAGCGCAGACCAGCTACTACTCAGCGCCAAGCTCCCCCGTCAAGACCGACCTGCGAATTGACAACGGCGTAAGACTGAATTCAGCCTCCGAGCCGCCCACACCAATCAGCTCCACAATGCATCCCAAGCAGACAAACCCTCCGAGGCGCACCACGCAGGGAGAAGGCTTTTCTTCAAGCGTCCACTCGCCTGCGGTCATCGCGCTCAAAAAGGTTCGCAAGCCAAGTCTGAGGACGCTCATGTCTCACGGAGGATCCCTAGCCCCCAGTCGACAGGTCTCGCCGGTGAGGGAACTGAAGGACGTCAGTGTACAGAGTCCGATGCTTTTTGACCAGCCCGCCATCTTCGACGAGGTCGATGTGCCGCTGCCGATCGGTGCTTGGGCCGCTTTCGAGCCGGCCGTCAAGGAGCAGCAGGCGGAAGACACTCTAGGGCTGCTGGGATTGGGATTGGGTCCTTTCCAGACCTGAGTGACGGGAAGTCAATCATCGCTCGCTATGTACATATACGCCTTTGTCACTGACTTCTCTTTAGCATTGTGCCACACTTTCGGTGCGAGTTCACCTTGAGCCTCCCGCTGCGGCACAACGCTGGTTCCGTCATGCCAGACTGATGCATTGGACAGCGCCCACAGCCACAAGCTCCAGTCTGCCGCTTCCCCGTGCATCGCTGCTGTGTTCCGCCTGATTGTTCGCCCTGAAAACTTGCTTCACTGTCTGAGCTGCATGCTGTGACGTGGTGAACGTGCCCCAGTGTATGCCGACGCTACGTCTTGCGCCCATGGTGTCATGTATGTCGACAGCGTCTTGAGGGGTACAGTGAATAGAGGAAGTCAGTAGCGCATGGTCAACCCGGAGAGGTAGAAGCTGCTCGAGGAACGGGAGAACGGATCCAGCTGCTAAGGGCAAGAATGCGAGGTCTGGCGAGCCGTATCGAGCAGTTATGTCTGTTGGCGTGAGCCTCGACTTATAGATAACGCGCCAACATACCGCTGAAGATAGGACACACTGGTCCCCCGGGCTCAGATCGGTAGCCGGTGTCTCTGAGCCTCAGCTGCACTCCGCGCTCAGAACAGAAACTCACCCGCCGAAAAAGACTTTCAGAGAGGGGTGATCAGAGCTAACGATCTCCAAGTACCAGCTCGCCCACAGCGTCTTGTTTTTACACACACCCCGACCTGAGTTGTGCTGGGCTGGAGTACATGCAAAGCGGATGGTGGTATCTTTTCGTGACTGGAACGATGTCCCTCCCGGCGCTTCCATCTCAGAGATCTTCGGTGGCAGGGAACAGACTGTGTGTGTGGGGTCACGACACGGCTTCGAGGCATTCTTTACGTTCGGCGGCGCGAGGACAGGATAGTCGATCGGTTCCGATCCGCTCACAACCAGTTCGACTTCAAGGCCGGGACGAGGATTGACTGTCGGGGACCGAATGGACGGCTTCTTGACCGGTCTCGTTCGCTCAACCTGAATCGTGATGAGAGTGATGACTGTGCCACCGTCGTCACTGTGCAGGATTTTGTCCTCGTCAAGTGCGGGAGAGCTTTTCAAGACAGCTTCCCACCACCTCAGCTCTGTGACTCTGTCCGAGGAGACACCGCGTTTCTCGAACCACTCCTTCAGGCCCATTGGGACCAAGTACTGCACACTGGGGTGGCACCGCTCAATAGCAGAAATCGAATCCTTGTCCAAATGATCATCTGTCGATCAGCTCCACCTCGATTCAACAAGCGCTTAAAAGCCTCACAGTGATCATGAGATATCACAACAAAGTCCACCGCAGGCAGGTCTTGCACTTGACACGGAGGCGGGATCCGTCGTCTGGGTCCAACGAAGGAAAGTGGAGAGCAACGGTCAGAGAACACAGGATCGAAGATAATCCCCACGGGGCCGTGTCGGGTCGGTACTTGCAGATACACTGTTGCGTGGCCGAGCCATGTGAATGATGGCGTGGGGACTCGTCGGAAGTCAGGCGTACACACCGCAGGAACTGATCGGTCCACTTGGCTCTTGCTTCGGCCCAGTGAGATGGTGCCAAGAATCGTGTTGCACGTTGGCGCCGAATGGGATGGCCAGGCATTGGAGTAGCGAGGCATTTTAGCAGAGTGTAGTCTGCAGAACAAAACATACCATGCGCGTGCTCAAATCATAGCTTTCAGCCAGCACTGAGCGATCGCTAGCGGTAGGGAAGCACCCGTCCTTTGTCGTTGCAATGTAAGGAGCCCAGTGACAAAGGGTCGGGACTGCACTGCCACCACGGTCGCAACATCTTCCGAGCCGAAGGACCCGCCATGTCCCTGACCGCCCAACTTGCACAAGGCAAAGACCATCGTCTTTCGCCTCCTCGCCCTATGCGCACTGACGAGAGTTGCGAGAACGCAAAGACCTGGCTAAATACCCCCGAGTGGGAGACTTGCACCATTGCCGAAGTACACCGCGATCTGGATTGCGTCGCAGACGTGGACCTACACTAGCTGCATACCGGCCCATCGACTACAACGCCTAGCTGCTAGACCCCGTCCCGCGAGCCTCAGGGTCCTCACTCAGAGGTGAGACCGCCCAGACGCCTGAGCCAAGACCCGGGCTGGTTTTCCCGTAGTCGGCGGAAAAGCGGATCATGGCGGATCAACCTCGCATCGGTGTGAGCAATTCCGGCGGTTGTACATCGCTATGCAGCACTCGGCTCCGTTCCCTATAAGCCTGTGCACAATGGCATTTAATCGTAGAGACAACTTTCAGCAGATCAAAGAGATTGAAAACGATGTCGAGCGGCCGCACTGTTACACTGTGAGCTTCTGTCCTCGACGACCGCGCTCACCGCAGTAATACCGGGCTCGAGGTCCCCCTCGTGGGCTTTGGGACATGGCAGGCAGCCCCGGGCGAGGTCGAGCGAGCGTTAGTCTTGCATTCGTACTCAGCTTTGGGTAGAGGGCTGACTCTCAGAGTCGAAGAGGCTCTGAAGGTCGGATACAGGCATCTGGACTGTGCATTGATATACGGAAATCAGAACGAGGTCAGCCTTTGGGACATCGCCGGCCACCCCCTCATGCCGGTCTGACGCGTAGATCGCTGACGGGGTTGCCAAGTCCGGCGTACCGCGCGAGGACATCACCATCGTCTCCAAGCTGTGGAACAACTCTCACCGATCCGAGCTGTGCGAAGCTGACCTCGACACTACCCTCTCCCAGCTCCGCACCTCTTACGTGGATATCTGGCTCATCCACTGGCCTGTCCCCTTTAAGCCGGGCAAGGATCTCGAACCGCTCGAAGCAGACGGCAAGCGACGCGCCATCGACCATGACGCGCCCGGCATCGCTGCGACGTGGAAAGAGGTGGTTCGATTGTGGAAGGAGACGAGCAAGATCAAGGCGGTGGGCGTGTCCAACTTCAACGTCGAGCAGCTCGAGAAGATCATCGAGGCGACGGGAGTCGTGCCAGTCATGAATCAGATCGAATGCCACCCGAACCTGATACAGCCCGAGCTGTTCGAGTACTGCAAGAAGAAGGGGATCATCATCACGGCCTACTCGCCCTTGGGCAACAACATCACGGGCAAGACGCGGGTGATCGACTCGCCAGAGATCGTGGACATTGCCAAGAGACTCAACAAGGAGCCGGCGCAGGTGTTGATCGCATGGGTCGCGAAGCAGGGCTTCTGTGTGATCCCCAAGAGCGTCACGCCGAAGCGGATCGCGGTGAGCTGAGGCCTCGGCGACAGTTGAGAGGCTGCGCTGACCGCTAGAGCAACTTTGACGACTTCGAGCTGAGTGATGAGGACTTTGAGGAGATCAACAAGGTCGGAAGGAAAAACACCGCTCGTGCAAACATCGCTGCGATATATGAGCCCGCCATGTGAGTTTGCCGATTCGCAATGGAGCCTGATGCTGATCGGACAGATGGCCGATAAACGTCTTCAACACCCCAGAGGAGGAGCAATTCGTCAAGGTCTGGTAGTCATTGCCTCTGCCACGCGTAGTGCCCGATATGTATCCTGTCGACGTGTGAGGTCCCCCTGAGCATTAGTGGGCTGTGCAGTGACTTGAGTCCGGCGAATGACGATGCGACCGGGCACCTTGCATCCTCATCTCTGACCATCCTTCCACAGCCGGACATCTCCAGCTTGTCACGCGACAGCTCAAGGGATGCGCCGAGGTAGTGACCAAGCTGTTCTCGTGTCGAGCAACACTCACCAAGCTCAAGGTGCTCTCATCCTCCTTCAATCACACAGATCCTGCAAGCTCTTCTCATACTCCATCGCCGACTCGGCCTTCTCCTTCAGCTGCCCAACCTGCTCCTCTGGTTTGCCAGCAGCCTTGGCATCCTTCCAAGCTTGCCATGCTTGCTCAGACGCTGCAGTGGCCCGTTTCAACTCTGCTGTCTCCGACCTGCTGTCAGGGCAATTCTGAATGGCAGGACTGCTCGCCGTACGGCCACAGACAATCGCAGACAATCGCAGACAATCGCCATTCAGTCTGGCACTGGCATGCAGTGCGACGTATACTCACTCGCTGTACTCCCTTAGCGGATTTTCAGGACCCGTCGTCGCTGTTTCCGAAGGCATGCTGGCTATGAATGCAGGATGACAGACGAATGTAACGTCGATTATTTACCGGCGATTGCCTTGCGTCATCGACTCTAGACGTCCCCGGCTACGGCCTGTATGCTTCCATCGCATCCCTCGGCGCATGGACAGAACTGGACGATACACAGCAAACTAGGATGCAGTACACTGTCCTTGCATCCGTGCGTCACGCAGTGGATATGGCTATCAGGTTTAGTGACTCGCTACGCCCAACAACAACTCCTCAAACTGCCCCACGCCCGGCAAGTTGCCTCCCAGGCCATCCCTCCACGCCGCGATCTTCGTAACCATGTCGTCGACGCCAAATCCAAAGATCTCGAAAAGAGTTTGCTGTGGAGCAGACATGCCAAAGGTGTGCATGTGCAGGCCTGCATGGGCGTACCTCGCCCAACCGAAGCTGCTCCACGCTTCTATCGCAACGACGGGTGCCGCGTCCGCCGGGATGACGCTGCGCCGGTACTCGTACGGCTGAGCATCGAATCGGGCCATACAAGGCATGGAAACCACCCGAACAGCGAGTCCGGACAGCTTCTCAGCTACTTCGACCGCTCGGGCCACTTCTGCGCCCGTCGAAATGAGCACCAAGTCAGGTTCGGGAGCATCGGGCTTAGTGTCGAGAACGGTGTATGCGCCTTTGGCGACGCCATCGCGAGACGTACCCGGGAGCAAGGGGACGGGTTGCCGACTGAGAGCGAAGATAGACGGGTGGTCTACATCCTTGAGAGCTAGCAGCCAGGCGCCAATCGTCTCCTCCGCGTCACATGGGCGGACAAGGTTGAGGTCAGGAAGTGACCGGTAGAACGATGAGAGCGCCACGGGCTGATGGGTCGGACCGTCCTCTCCTATGCCGATCGAATCATGGGTTGCGATGCCGATGAAACGAAGCTTCATGAGCGCTGACATACGCGCAGCAGGCGCTGCGTATAGCCAAAACATGAAGAAGGTCGACATGATCCTGCGGTCAGCCAAACCCAAGCTGTCTGTTTCGCACTTCGCGACACTCACGGCAAGATTGCACCCTTCTGAAAGGCCGCCATCCCGTTGCCGATAGCCACCATGGCGAACTCTCGGATACCGTATCGGATCTGGCGACCGGTATAGTCGCCCAAGCCACCACTAGGCTTCTGGAACTCGGTCATCGCATCCCAGCTGACAAACGTCGACTCGAGTAGATCGGCACTCCCGACCATGTAGCTTCGGTCTTCAGGCACCATGGCCTGCACCATGATCCCACTGGACTTGCGCGTCGGTTGCGCCGCGGTTGGGAGCTCTGCCTTGGACGGGACCTTGGCCTCCCACCCCTCTTTGAGCTCTCCCCGAAGACGCCTCGCCAGGTCCGCTTCATCGTCTGGGTACGACTCCTTGTACTTGGCGTACATCACGTTCCACTCCTTCTCCATCTCCTGTCCACGCGACTTGCATGGCGCAAAGTAGTCGTACACCTTGGACGGGATGTGGAATTTGGCCGAGGGGTCAAAGCCCAGTGCAGTTTTGAGCTGAGTGATATCGTCGTCCCCCAACGCCTGTCCGTGGACTCTGCCCTTGCCTTGGTTGATGGAGCCGATACCGATGATGGTGCGGATGTTGATGCAGACCGGCTTGCCCTTGTACGTCTTGGCCTCCCCGAGGGCCGCGACAACCGCCGCAAGGTCGTTGGACCCGTCCTCGACATCAATGACGTGCCACCCCGTCGCACGAAGCTTGGCCGAGGTGTCGTCGGTAAAACAACAGTCGATAGGCCCGTCGACAGTGACGCTGTTGTTGTCGTAGATCAGGACGAGGTTGTCGAGGCCCCAATGACCGGCAAGCGAGATAGCTACGGTGAGCTCAACTCCAGGAGCAGCACGATGTCGGATGTCGTTGCTACAGCTGAGGGCCCACATTCGAAGGCACCAAAGACCATGATCAAAAGCTCACCTTCTTGGCCCACTCCCTCCTGCAGACATCCATCGCCTGTGAAGCACCAGATCGTTGGATCAATCACCGGGAAGTCGTCCTTATTGTAGTGCGCTCCCAGGCTCTTTGCCGCTACGGCCAGCCCCACGGCATTGGCGATGCCTTGGCCGAGCGGACCAGTCGTGACCTGAAGTCAGCTTTCAGCGTCCATTCCCCCCGCCATCTGTTCCAATCTGCTCACCTCGACACCGTCCACTTCGATCTCAGGATGGCCCGCGGCAATGTTGCCCTTGATAGGCGCATGATATTGCTTCACGGCGTCGAGCGTCCACGTCTCGTACCCCGAGAAGTGCAGGAATAGGTACTGCAGCAGGCAGGCGTGCCCAGCAGAGAGCACGAAACCTAGCCATCAGCGCGCAACGCTCGGCACCCAACAGTCCCCCACGTACGATCCCGACCGGCCCAATCCGGATTGAGAGGGTTGTAACGCATGTGGTATCGCCATAAAGCCACACCGATGGCCGCCGCGCCCATAACCGTGCCCGGATGGCCGCCCTTGAACTGGCCGTGAGCGATCCGAATTGTACAGGTAGCTATGCTCGACTCACCTGCTGACACAGGTCTGCGCCGAGGCATCGTATAGTGTTGATCACCAGCTGCTCGTCTTCCTTCGATCCGGCTTTGGCGGGGACGCGCGGGCTTTCGTCGAGCTCGCCGGCTTCGTGACCATTGCTGGTGGGGTTCGTTGTCGCAATCGGCATCTTGGCTGGTCGCAAATTCAGGCGTATATTGCGAAGTCGGTAGGAAGCGTCCCATGACTTTATATGGCGCTTTGCCGTGCTCCTCGACGTCCATTTGCCGGAACGTATACACTCCTCGGAGGTGCATAACCGCGTGGCTTTCGCACCGAGCCGGTGACAGATGACCAGGCAATTGTCTGCAAAGACCGAATGCCGAGTTGGAGCTAGCCATTCTCCGCATCTCCGCCCTCGCGTAATCGTATGGACCACGCGCCGTTGCATCATGCTCGGTTGTCGGTGAGCACGTGTGCGTGTAGGGTGACGCTCATATCCACAACGCTGACTTGCCCGCCATATCGTGTTGCACGGGCATGCTGCATACATGCGCTACTCCGAACTACTCTCGCAGCCAGTGGGCTAGATCAAAGACCTGACTCGTCTCTGTCACCACCTGTTGGCCATCTCCGGACCGATGCAACAACCCAGCATCGGGGATGGACGCAATGGAGGACAGCTTCTCCGTCACGGTCGCGAGGTCGATCTCCCCGACCGCGATCCCCTGAATGCGTTGCTCCAGCGCTTCTGCCACCCACGCGACCCCAGACCAGTACGTTGTCTGTTTGGCGAGACCCTTTCGCAGCTTGTCAATGTTCTCGGTCGACACGGTCGCCTGTATCGACCAGAACAAGTCTGTCATCTTCTCCTTGTCCTCATGATCGCCTTGCGCGGAACCTGCTCGCGAGGACGGAGGGACTGAACCTTCCGAATCTTCAGCCATGGCATTGAGGCGGGCCTCCCGCTCCTGCTCGAGCTCTGACGGTCAGCGTCTCTCATCTTTCTGCCCTTCGCATATGGACCCACCCTTGACGTAGCACGAGCCTGCCACATAAAATGCTTGGTTGCAGAACGGTAGACCGACATACGCGCGAGGGCATACAATGTCGCTCAACACGAGGATGTCACCGATAGTCCGGGCTGAACTCCTCCACGCGACGCCGTTGGGGGTGATCGCCCCGGACTTGGCGTCGGACACCGTCTTCTTGCGAAGTGGGGGCCGGCGGACATAGTCAATCCCGGTCAAGTGCCCGGAAGCCTGCTGTCAGCACTGGCCCCAGAGCGTGCGATGCGACGCACAATGATGGTGTGCATCCATAGATGGAGCTGCATGTAGATTGGCGCTCTGCCTGCTTGATGGTGAAGCTGAAGGCTGCGTGTCAGCCGTCTAATTCTCCGCTCAAATCTGAACGCACTTCTGCACGTCCCATCGCATGTCGGGTGGTAGCTGCGCGTACGCCTTGATGGCCTTGATCTTGCACTTTTGCGCCTCACGCTCGATTGACCCATCTTCGTCTGCGATTCGTGTGTTGAGCAACTCGATCAGCCGTCCGTACGACAGCATCATTTGGCATGCAAAGGGAAAGGGATGGCGAGCGGTACCGGGAGCTACCGGAAGATCCTCGTCGGTGGGCAGCGTCTGAGTGATCTCGGCAACGCGGAAGGTGGGTTGTCGTCCCGTTCCAAAAGCGAGCGCAAAGTCGAGCAGCACAACCGACCAGAATACCAGCCGATTCAATCGCCGGTCATCGGCGGAGATACCTTCTTCCTCGATCTCCCGGTCGATCCCCAGGTCAATGGCTAGGCGGACCGCCATACCTGCGAACATCCATTCCTCCGCCTCAGAGTCTAGCTATCAGCGGGTAAGAGACTGCTGGGACGTACCGTTCGCAAAGCCAACGTGGCAGAGTAACAGTAGCGCCACGATCGTCTCCCGCAGAGGCACCGCGAGCATCGAGCCAAGCATCTCCTTTGCCGTCTCGAAGAAGACATTGCCGTACTCGTGGGGCTGCAGGCCAGGCAGAGCGATGGAAGGATGAGTGGAGAACCTGTTGTCAGCATGCTGTCCCGCTGTGCGAACATACCTGGCTGCCGTGGCTGCAATGCAGTTGAGCAGAAAGACCGACCCATTTCCAGCTTCAAGATCGGCGATGCACCTTTCGAGGTCGAGAAAGGGATACTGCGAGCCGAAGAACTCGCTGAAGAGCGTGCATAAATGCTTCATGATCGGTACGCTGGGCACCCGCCCGCCCGAACTGAACAGCTCAATGGGTGGAATGCCCGTGCCGGCGTCTGCTGGCGATCGAGCCGTCGCTCGCTCGCTAGCCGTTTCGTCATTCACTCGGACCTTCAGAGTCATACGCTTCAATCCTGCAGGTAAGCTGTATTGGCCGAGTGCTTCATCTCGCGGGACGCACCAGGAGCTATGGCGGTCTGCCCGTGCGGTCTCCACCAGGTAACCTTGACGTAGTTTTTCCCGCCTTGGCCCGTATCGCGACGAGCTGCACTTGTGATGGCAGAAGCACTCGTCCTGCCCGTGCTGGTCATAGCATCCGAGCTTGGCGATATCCCGTCCTGTGCGCTTGTTTGCTCTACTTCCGGCATCCGGCTGGAAAACGCCATGATGAGCTCGAACGGGTCCACGTCGCTCGGCCATCCCATCGGTAAGCTGATGGGCATTGGGGCGTCTGCCTTCGTCTCGGAGGGCTGTTGGTAGTTGCCGGAAGCGCTGCGTGTAGGCTCCGGGACATGATTCGCTGGGGAAAAGAAGTGTGGAGGGGGAGTCGGGAAGGCCGCAAAGTCGAAGGGGTTGTGCATGGATGCGGCATCGCTGGAAGACGTTTCTGGTGGAAGACCTGAACGACGTCAGTCGAAAGAGAGCCAGCCGGAGAGCATCAGGCTCACCATACTCCGTGCCACCGAAATGGCTGAGCCAGTCCAAGTTGTCTACGCTCCACGGCTGGTCCAGAAATGACCCCGCATGGCCCACCGATGCGACACCCTCCTCTTTTACTAGCTTGACTCTGCTCCGCCTCACAGCCGACGACCGGCCGTCTTCAACGTCCCAGTTACACGTCTCTTCGGCTGCGATACAGTTTGGGCATGGATCCGGTGCAGCCCCGCCGCATTTGCGCTTCCTTGACCGGCACTTGGGCGTTAGCCACTGGCAGCATACACCTTGAGACGAAACCGCTTACCGATCGGCACGCTTTGCTAGACCGCTTGATACGCGCACGCTTAGCGAGACGTTCCCCAGACTCGTCAATTTGCGGCGATATGTCGGTCTCGGACAGAAGAGGGAAGCATGCGGCGGCAGGCTGGCTACCTGTGAAGGCCTGCCCTAGGCTCCGTGACGGACCGGCCTGGGCGTTGATGCCATTTCCCACCCCGGACATGGCAGAATCGAGTCGAATGTGGCGTGAGCGTCCGGAGCAAGACAGCTATTGTGCAAGGTGTGATGTTGATACCGTGTGCTGGAATGGGAGGAAGGTGAATGCAAACGGCAACTTGGGCCCGGGTCTGCCGGGTACATCTCGGTGCACAACAATCACGTGGCCCCGCACCTCGCTCTAGTGGGACCCTTTGGACCACGACTCGGTGTGAACGCATTCAAACCTGATGGTGAACAGCGTTATCAACAGGATGCTCTTGGTCCCTCCTGCTATATGACCACTGCCTGATTCCAAGGACGGCGGCAGCGCCAACTTGACGCCCGGACAAGGTAGCGCTAGCCTTCCGGCAGCTTCACCTTCGACAGTGGCACGCGATGTCACGATCGGAGCCCGAATCAGAGCAGGAGCAGTGCCCGAACGGTCCGCTCTCGCGCTGTACTGTGATGCATACTCCGTGTCTACTACATCTCCGAACGCAGACCTCGGTCCGGTACCACTACAGGCAGAAGAGGCGCTCGAAGGAAGATGCGATTCTCTTCTCGACAACAATTTCGGCCTGGGGCCAGGGCGGCCCCGGCCGTCCACGTACAGTCAGCTGACGGCCCGAGTGATCGGCCGGGGATTGTAGAGTGAAGGAGGGGGGCATGGAGGCGGGGAAGGAGTCAGCTACTCGATTATCCGACGCGGCTTCTCACCTTGCTCGCTTTTCCCTCTTGCTTTTCCGCATCTCCCCCGGCCCCATTCGTCCGCCTTGACCGTGCTTCACCGCCGGTAAATCATCCGGGGATATGCGAAGCCTCACACAATGAGCCGGCGCGGGGAGAG
Organism: Papiliotrema flavescens NRRL Y-50378; assembly: GCA_000442785.1. NCBI lineage: Eukaryota > Fungi > Basidiomycota > Tremellomycetes > Tremellales > Rhynchogastremaceae > Papiliotrema > Papiliotrema flavescens. The sequence continues at coordinate 46,923 of CAUG01000158.1, forward strand.
CGGCTAGCTGCACGTAAAAGGCTACGCCGTGACCTCACGCAGCATCGTTCTTCGAAACAGACTCACACGATGCCCCTTGCTGTCAACACCACTGCGAACGGTCACGCTGCTGGACCTTTGAAGCCTGTCGCAGCACAGCAGAACGGGACGGCCCAGCATATCATCGACCCCGTCGTGCTCGCCAAGCCCAATCTCGCGCTCTGGGTGACCAAGGATCACCAGTGAGTCGCCAGCTAGGGCCAATCGCATGACCTGCCCGGCTTACAGATAGACTGTACCAGACTGAAGAGCCATTCCCAGAGTGTCCCCCGGACCAATGCGTCATCCATGTCGTGAGTGCAAGTCTGCGGGTCCCGCTTGCGCATTGCTGATCGTACAGAAAGCCACCGGCATCTGCGGAAGCGAAATACATTTCTGGAAGTCGGGGAGGATAGGAGACTGCTGTGTCACTCATGACCTGATCCTTGGCCACGAGAGCGCAGGTCAGGTCGTGGAAGTCGGCGCCAACGTCAAGGATTTCATCGTCGGCGACAGGGTGTCGATCGAGCCGGGGGTGTCATGCTGGGAGTGCGATTTCTGCCTGAGGGGGAGGTACAACTTGTGTCCGAAAGTCCAGTACGTCTGCCTCGAAACTACACGACGCTCGCTGACCCATAGGTTCTCGGGAACGCCTCCATCACATGGCACCATGCGCCGTTTCGTCGCTCATCCCGCCCGATACCTGCACAAGATGGCCGACTCGATGTCTTACGAGCTCGGCGCGCTGATCGAGCCCCTGTCCGTCGCCTACAATGCGGTCGTGCGCGCCGCGCCGTACCTGGGACAACCAGTCGTGATTGCAGGAGCGGGGCCTATCGGCCTCAGCATGGCTTTGTGCGCCCGGGCAGCCGGTTGTCACCCAATCTGTATCACCGACCTCGAGGAGAACCGACTGCAGCAGGCCCGGGATCTGGGCTTCGATAGGACACTCCGCATAGACACGAGCTGGGACAGACTGGAGACGGCGGAAAGAGTACGAGCAATCATGGGCGCGGGGTGTATGCCGTCGATCGTGTTCGAGTGTACGGGTGCGGCTTCGAGTATCTACTCCGCCTGCTACGTGAGTCTTAGTCGCTCGCTCTCGGAGCTCCTGTGGTAACCTTCAGGCTCTCGAAAATGGTGGGACCCTCTTGCAGGTCGGGTGTGGCAAGCCCGACGTCGAGATCCCCCTGATGTCAATGGGCTTCCGGGAAATCAACATTGTGACGAGCTTCCGGTACACGCAGTCGTGGCCGGTGGTGCTCCGCTTAGTGGCCGATGGGGTCTTTGGAGACGTGACCAAGTTGATCACGCACCGCTTCCCGCTGGAGAAGACCATCGACGCCTTCGAGACGTGCGCGGACAGGTCCAAGCTCGCCATCAAGGTGCAGATAGTGGACGAGTGAATGGTGCACCGCATTGCTGTTGTAGCGGTTGCCGAGTGCCGTACCATTCGTACTTCTCATACGTACGCTTGCATGCTTCTTCTAGACTCGGCTGCAGGCGTACGCAGCATCATATTTGTGGTCCTCGTTGTGGAATGGAGTCAATGCATGATATGGCTTTTGCTCTCCGCATTTATTGTCCTTGGCCGTGCCTCGCAGAAGGCAGCACGATGACTGAGCCTACACACGCCCGCACTAGCTGGTAACCAGAGGACGGTGAAGGCTTTTGCCAGTCTCGCCGGTCTAGACCGGAATGTGCCTGATCAGCTACTTTTCCGGTCTCATGTCCGGCTGGGACCACGCTGAGCGCCCACTAGCGCGGCCCTTGGCCCCCTTTGCTCCTGGCGTCAGGACATCCAACACCTGCCGCCCTGCTCCTCGCCTTGTCCTTGCGCACGATTTATCCGTCTCGCATCAACACTGCGGCGTTGCGGGGATGCTCGGGAAAATCATGCAAGCATGTACTCCTCTACGCATTAACCATGAGTGCCAATTAAGCCATTTCTCCGCTTCTCCGCTGTCCCGAGATCGCCGCGCGCGCATGATGTTCTCGCCGAAGCCGTACGCGGCGATGGTGTTGCTCCATTTACACGCCCAGCCGTTCCTGGATCCCCGCCGGACCTCCGCTCGAGGGGCCCGTAGCCGAAGCCATTTTGAGGTATATATGCAGGTCGCGCCACGACTGGGCACATCATCTCACCACCAACCGACATGAGCGCTACGACGGACTACAAAGCAAGCTCTACCCCCGCAATGGACGCCCCCCATCTCGACCTCGAGAACAAGCAGTCCACCATCGACCATGTCGAGGACTCGCAGCAGCTGGACAAGACGGGCCACTATGCCAACCAGATCGAGCACGAGGAGACTGCGCTCGGCGCGCTGCGCAACCACAAGTGGGCAAACCTGTGGATCATCTACGCGATCTGGGTGCTCGTGGCGTGCTCGTTCGACAACAACGCATCGAGCTCCATCCTTGGTATCCCGCAATTTCGACAAGACTTTGGTTCGGCCTACGCTGGGTCATACGTCCTCCCGGCAAAATGGCAATCGGCCTACTCGGGCGGCCCTGCAGCGGCGACGGTCGTCGGTGCGTTTGCCTCGGGATGGATCGTGGACCGCATCGGCCGAAAGTTCCTCATCGGTGGTTGCTACCTGATCGTCATGATCGGTATCACCGTCGAGATCATCGCCAACAACGCTGCGGATCCGAACGCAGTGTTCTTCGCTGGAAAGTTCATCAACGGTCTGGCGATCGGCGGTCTCATCTCGACTATCATGAGTTATGTCGGTGAGCTCGCTCCGACGGCGTTGCGAGGGGTCTGGACGGCCGCATGTAGGTTTCAGCGAGATGAGTCGAAGGTCAGCGCTGACAGAAACAGGCGCATTGGCGTTCACTATCGGGCCTTTCATGCTGGCATTCATCCTGAACGCCTACGGCGGGCTGGCGAGCTCTTGGGCGTACAAGAGTTCTTTCGTAGCGCAATACGGTGAGCCCCCCTCCCCATTTGAGACCGACATGACAACAAGGCTCACGCCCAGGTGTTACCGGTATCGGAATGGTTCTGTGGCCGTTCATGCCCGAATCACCGACCTGGCTCTTGGTCAAGGGACAGGACGAGAAGGCAGCTCGAACTCTGAAGCGACTGGGCTACGAGGGCGAGCGAGGCGAGCAACG
>CAUG01000159.1:0-28186 GCA_000442785.1 Papiliotrema flavescens NRRL Y-50378
AAGGTCGGGCAGAGTCTCGACTCTGACAATAGTGGTGACTGTGTATACAGGGGGAGAGAACATACAAAAACGGTAGATTGGAAGCAAGAGGATGCATAGACACAAGTTTGGAGGTAGAAGATGGCACTGGGCAAATGTTGCACCGCGTCAAACTGGATCGGAGAATCCACCAGCCATGAGTCACAAGGGAGGGCAAGCTGAAAATTCTCAGTAGGGGCTGGTAGAACAAGACAGTGTGGCAGTTGATAGGGCACTGTCACGCCCATGACCTTCTGGTATGAGCACTCCACAGCTATTCCCAGTACGGACCCGAGGTGTGCCAAAGGCCCGGGGCTGGCTTCTTGTCATCTGTGCTCTTGAAGTCAATGGTCCATGTTGAAAATTTCTCGCTCTTCTGCATCTCTGAGAGCATCTCTTGAATTGCAGAGGGCACCGTGTGCCGGAGATCATGATCAGACGGCTTCTTTGGATTTGTTGGCCGAGTCTCGGGCGGAAGGAACATTCCCAGCGTATCCAGCACAGCATCGCCCCAGTATATCCTGTCTATGGGCCATAGCTCCGGGTTGCGCTGGTGTACGTGCATGTACTCCCTGAGGTCGCCGTATGATTTGCTGTGCTTCACCCCAAGCTTCATTTCTGTTTCCGAGCCAGATTTGCTGAACCAGTAAAAGACCTGAAGAACGTTGTCCGGGATGTCGCTTGCTAGTCTCCAGTCCTCATCCTGCTCGTCTGTCAGCACACGCACCACTGTGTCGATCTCCTTCCTGAGTCTTGTCTCGGGCTTTCGCTCAGCAAATCCTGACACACGCTCGGTGCCATTGAAACTGGCTTTCGTGTCATGCACCAGCTTTTGCTGCCAGGACTTGCCCTGCTTTGACCTGACGCTTGCATCATTGTGTGCTTGGTCTAGAGTCCTGGCAATGTTATTTGCAAAATGTCTGGTTATGGCTGTATCCGAGCGCGGGTCAAGCAGGGCTCTGCAGTGGAACGCTGGTGATCCCTGCTGCTCACTGTAGTATGGAAGCACCAGAAGAGTGTCTTGGAGTGTGTCGGTCATTGCAGCCGATCCTGGGGTTCCAGAAGACAGGGACATGTGGTCTGACTGAGTGAAGGAAGTGTGGCTTGATAAGCAACACGGTAGAAATGGGCTGCTGGTTGGTACTGGAAATGCGCAAAATGGTGTTGCAAGTGTGGGACGAGACGGGTTTTGTTGTAAGAGAGTTCACTCTCTTATAGCGCGGGCCGGACACACCTCATGTCCCCCCCAAATCACTCGCTCATTCCATGATCACAAAGGATCGCTTGCTCCACCACCTTATCAAGCCGATGAACGCGCTCCACACCCCCTCCAGCTCTATGATGCCATATTGTGTCATGGTAGCCTTCTCCACTCCAACTTCCAAGTAGTGCGTGCCTCGGGGGCGAGGTCACCAGGAAGGCCCTCAATCACCCACCTCCACTAGAACCACCTGTTGGAGCTCTCGTTACACACGTGGCAGCGCGTATGGACTCTTACGCTTGGAGTGCTGACGCACCTGCTGTTGTGGCTAGCATCACTGCCTACAGTGTAAATGGAACAGAAAGGTAATCACTGAACGAACCTTACTCAACAAATTGCTAGAGTCACAAACAAGCATGGCAATGTGGCATGAAACACCAATGTTCAACGAGGTCAGACAAACCGACAATACAGCTTCGCACCAATGAGCTGATCCCACCAGCTGATTCTGTGGCGCACCTCTTCCAACGACAAGGCACTCTGGTCCAAAAGGGAGAAGCTGTTTCGTCGATGGCTTCATGCTGGCGCGAGCAAGCGATCGTAGCCATCGTCAAGACGGCAAGGATAGATACTCCCGGTCTGGCGTTTCAAACACACGACATGGGTCAAAACACAGTCAGTATTTGGGGCTGCGTGTAGTTCATATGTACATTCGGCGAGCTGACGCGCTCTGCCTAGAGTATGTAATCTTTCTGAAGCGAGATCGAGAGGGGCAAGGTAAGCAGATGAACCAAGAACAGCATCAGACGACATGTGCGGAGAGTGATGGTGTCACTCAAGTTGTGCTTCGCTTCCCAGCGGTGCTGCACTCAACGCAGACTCGGGGCTCTTCCCCCACTGAGTCCGTTTATCAAGCACCCTTTCCAACCACGGAGATTTTTGCCAGACAAGTGGCTTCTCCAATTCTCCGTCAAGCTGGGCAACCCGTACGGTGCCCATCGTGAGGTACCGCGGTGACCAATCATCGCCACTCGGGCCGCTGACGTTGACAATGGAGGCCGTACAACCCAAAAACGGCCCATCATCTTCGTTGATGAGTGCTGTCGCCCTGTCTTGGAGTTCATGCAAGACTCGGTTGATCATCCACACCCGCGAGTCCACGGCCCAATTGTACTCCCCCGACGTGTTGACAAAGTCGCGAGTAAGCCGATCGACCAACTCCTCCTCGAACGTCTCACCCGAACCGGACAGGTGAGCGTTGTCCAGGCGCATTGCGTTGAGATCGCGGAGGTCCAGCGTAGACTTGGTGTGGGTCATGCGCACGCACATGAAACCCGCTTTGCTCAACCAACTCTCAATCCGGATTCTTGGCTTGTGGCTGTAGACGTACTCTGCGCCGTTCTTCCACCTCTCATCCTCCTCACTGCCGACCACGGTCACTCGCATTGGCTTGCGACACTCCAGTAGCTGTAGCCCCGATAGCGCCGCTTCGGTCACATGTACCGCCCGACTCATGCGATCGGAGTCACTGGTGTTGGCTTTGTGCCCCGTAGCGCCGTCAGGCAGGATCCACCCTTGATGCTTCTTCAATTCATCGAATGCGGACTTCAAGCGCGGGGACAAGATGGGGAAGAGTGCTGATTCGAGAACTACAGGGCCATCCGAGTGCTCAAGTATTGTGGCTGCCCTGACTGGGAACTCGGTGAGTCCAGTTTCCGCATTATACTGCGGTCGGACGACGATATGATCCGTGCATCGCTCGTCCGGAATGTGAGGGGACTTCCTGGCTTCAAATATGACGCTCATGATGGTGTTTCGAGTTTGAGTGGAGCAACAAGACGCCGAATGCTTGTGATGGCATGCAAATAGCCAGTGCAGCCCAAGCGGTCAGAGTCAGAGGCGAGTGATGGTTAAAGGGGTGAGAAGCACTGCTGGGCGACCTCATAAGTATTCCAGCAGCCTGTGGCTCTACAATCTACGAAGACAAAGGTCAGTATGACTGTACGCAATGGCGTGCTCGTTCCACCAGTCCTTCGACCAAGCCCGCATGACAAAGGGCTTGTCACCAACGACTTGCGCGGTGACGTGTTGATGACATAGTCGTCGCAGACTCCAGCTCGATCCTGGATAGCCACGATCAGTCGATTGGGCCAGAATCCTGGTGGTACGCGCGGACCTCACACGGTATGTATTCTCCGTAACCATGCCAGATACATGGTACAACCGTGCGGGATCATACTATGCATGAACGCGGGATACCCAGACCACAGCCAAGAAACACTTCCCAATGCATTCCACCTTTGTGGGCGAGTCGTCCTCTCAGTAAGCGCGGGCTCAGCGAGAGGCGGCTTGATCAGCATATTGAGCAGAACGGAATCTTCAGCAAGTCACCCGATAGTAACGTATCGTACATATGAATGCTGCGCCTGTCACGAGGAAGGCTCCCTACTGCTGATCGTGCGCCAGCTCCCTGATCCGAAGTGGGGGATGATCTGCCAGTGACAGAGCGCGGGGTCCTCGGTAATCACCCGCATCTCCTCTTGAAGTGTCTGTCTCACAGTCTGCTCGTTGTCGTGCTCTTCGGTACGGTAATGATCCCTGTACCTCGCCAGGGACGTGTCGACGAACGACAAGACGAAATCTTCGAAATCCCGGAAACGATCCGTGAACAAGCTTGAGACTCCCGCATCTCGAGCCTCGCCCCAGCTGCGAAGGTCAAGAGTCGAGGGAGTGTGGCGTGCACGTACGTGGCTCGTGCCGTCGAATGCTCTGTAGTATTCAATGTCCACACGAGGCACGTTGTTGGGTATGGGCAAGGCTGGCTCCCATCGCTCGTCTTCGTCCTCGTCCTCGATCTGGACGACCACTGTGGGTATGCCAGGTCTGAGGACACACTTGCCTCTTTCGAGCTCTCCTTCTACGATAAACCCGGTGCTCCACTGCCAATGGTTTTCGGGGGTGCCAAGCGGGGTGTTCGAGTGCACTTTCAGGGAGAGGACGAACAGTTTGCGCAAGCTTTCACCCGCCTGACCGATGAACACACTGGAAGGCTCTTGACGGTCTTTGGAAGGTGCGCGCGGTTGCCATCGAAGGTGGAACTGTGTAACGCCTGAGCTACTGTCAAAGAAGGGCCGGACGAACAAGGTGTCTGCTCCGTCATTGTCGGCAGGCTCGCTCTTGAGGCTGCAGTTCTTCTTGACGGGATAGCTTGAGGGGAAAGGGGACGGGGAAGAGGACGCCGAGCGTTTCACAGCTGAGTGCGACATCTAGAAGCCTGACGGCAGTGGGTGCCAACGGTTTCCATCACGGCCGCCCCTCATATACGTCTCGCACGAGATTTCTCACGACCCCCTCGGCCAGCGCGGCATCAAGGGAGGACATAGCCTCAAGAAGTCGAGGTGCGCAAAGGTCCCACACGGGCCCACGAGCCACATGACGTCGCTGACGGGCTGCTCGAAGACGAGCATCATATACATGAAGGGATCGCCGCATGGCGCTAAGCGTGTACATGCGACACAGCGGGTGGAGCACAGCGCAAATACGAGGGGTAGCAGGCGTCATCGGCGTGGCGGGCAAGCGTCATTCGGGCCAATGCCGTGCGCGGTCCCAGCGATTCGGCAAAATACTCGTTCTGGCGGCCCATCCAGGAGACGATCACGGAAGCACAGGACCGTCATGATGAGGGTATCGTCACGATCTCCGAGATCGGCCGAGCCTGTCTCAGGATGTTGACGATCAACGAGCGGTAATCCCAGCCCAAGCCCTCGGCTGCCATAGTGACCAACGAGGCCTGCTCATCCCTTCCAGGCCGACCAGGTCCCGTTGCGTTCTGCTGTCAGCTCGAGCCAAGGCAAGCTCCGCGACACGTGCCGGCTTCATGTTCACGTCAAACAACACAAAGGCGCCTCCATCCCCTCTTCGTCTGCAGTCCACCCGTATAGGTGCCGTGGCTTCAAGGTATTGAGCCACCAGCTCACATTGCCGTTGGGCGGTGGTGTATGCTAAGTCGGCGCTGTGCTCGGACTGGTTGAGCGTGCGAGAGTTGGCCGTCACGGCTATTGTGCCGTTGTAGGGTGCAACTCCTGTCGTGAGATCTGCTACAGCGCGGCGAAACCCGGTCGCTCGGGCACATACCGTTGATATGGTTGAAGCGAGTGACGACAGGCAGAGACCAGTGTGAGCCCTTGGACCCGACAGTCTGGTTGTCAGATCCACGCCACCTGTCCTTCGACTTCAAGACACAGCTTGTGGACCCACGTCGAAGTCGCCTGGCGGCATCACCGTGATGGTGATCTCCTCCCCGCCCAGGTACTCCTCGACCAGAATACTGTCCGACTCCTCCAGCAAACCCTTCACCGACTGCTCCAGCTCCGCTTGGGTCTTAACAAGAGTGACGCCGTGGCTGCCCCTGCCCCGAATCGGCTTCACCACGAGTGGTAGTCCCATAGCATGCAGATCGGCCAAGTCATCCCCCTTGGCGAACAGCTTGGCTTTGGGAAATGCCTCCGTCAAGGCTTCTTGCTTCGCCAGATACGCGTTCGTCCACTGCTTGTCGTCAAACTTCTCGGTGTTGAACGGGTTCTGACCGACCAGCTTGACGTCAGGAATCTCCCTTGCAAGCTGGACTATCGCGTGCCGCGAATGCAAGACCGTGTTGGCCCACAGGGCCGTCGCGCCGTGGTCCCTCACCGCGGCTAGTATCGTCGCACGCTCGTCGCCGAATGACCAGTCGAGGTCGCGCGTGGGATCAGGGCTCTCGACGGGCGTGACGACGTCCATCCCAGCGACTCTCAAATTGTACGCCAGGTCTGCACTGCTGTCGCTGTAGCCTACGGTGAGTCAACGAACCTGAACCCCTCGGCCAACTCACCGCCGGGCTTCATAGGTTTGTTCACAGCCCCAACAGCCGGGACCGGCGCGGATTGATGCAGTATCGCTACCCTCATACCGTTGAGAGATCTCTTCAGAGCCATGTCGGTCCGCAAGAAGTCCACGAAGCGTCTTATGCTCATGCATTGCGATGCTACCCGTCCAAGCTAGCTCACTGGATCGCCTTTGGTTTCGGTATTAGACGGCTGTCGAATCCGAGCCCGGCAAAGCCCGCTGGCCCTGCGCAAGACGTCTCTTGGACAACGTGCTGACTTCTCACGCGGCTTTGTCGGAGGAGGAGACACTTCACTGCCAGGTGCACATCAGAATCTGCGCCAGTGCCAGAGGCACAAAACGGCATGTCCTGTACAAATTGCGCTCCAGGAGACGGCAAGGCGGCCTGCTATCCGATCAGGCGGCTTAGACCGCCGACACACCTGTCACAACTGACCGTCCCTTCGTAGCTGCCACGAGAACCGCGTTCACTACGGTCTCGCACTTCAACACCGCGTAACATGGTATCTTGCGAGACGACCGGCCTCCTGTCGCCGAATGCGTCCTACAGAAGGATGCGCTTGTCCCATCGTCGCCGGCGCCGGAGTCGCCTGACGGGTCTGCGGCCCGCCATGCACCCCCTGTGTGCGCGTCTATTCCCATCCGGCTCCGGAGCCATCTTGCAGCCTGCGATTATCCGAATTGCCCACATGACCGCTTGCCGCGGCACGACGACGGCCGACGCGATGAGCTCTCTCTGTCCACTTGCTCTGAGCGGGAGTATTCCGGGCTCCGCACGACCGGAAGGGGTGCCCCTTGTCAGTCTATTTTAAGAAAACGAGTCGTACCTTGGCGCCGGCGCTTTTGACTCATGATTACGCAGCCTGGCCATCCTCGACAGCACATTGCCCGTCTTCGCTGCGACCTCCTGACTACCAGCCCTGACGGCCCGTCCAGCGGCCCGGTGTTCACGGCGCGACATCTCACCGTGCAGGTCTGAGCAAGGGTGCAGGGCCTCTGATCTTGCCCTTGAACTGCACGAGCAGCGCGCACTGAAATGATCTGCGAGTCTGACGGGTCCATACGGGCCACCATCCGGCCCCGGCGCCGGTGTACCGTCTTTATACCGACAATCCGGGGTCCGACGTCGTCTCGAGCGTGCCGAGGGGGTCAGGTGGTGGCCTGCGAGCAAGGGATATAAGGGTGGATCAAGGCCCCACGAACTAGTCTCCTCACCCCGCAAGTTCGCGACCCACTCGGCCCTGAGCACACGCCCACGCCCCCAGCCTGCACAGCGAACCACAGCGACCGGCACCATGTCGACACATCTCGAGGACGAGAAGGAGAAGGACATCATCCAGCACGTCGATCACCCGAATGTGCACCACGCCGACGAGGAAGCGGCGAAGCCAAAGTATGCCGCCAACTCGCAGCTTGACGATGCCGCTCGACTCCTGCAGGAGGCGGGAGGGCACGTCGAGTACACGCAGGAGGAGTCGCGGAGGGTCCTGCGAAAGATTGACCTCTTCGTCTGTCTGCCGATGTGCCTGACTTACTTCATCCAGCAGGTCAGTCGAGCCCTTCAGAGTTCGGGGCGTGTATTGATAACAGCTCGACAAATCATCCGTCTCGTACTCGGCCGTCTTTGGCCTTCAGAAGGAGACTCATCTGCACGGCACGCAGTACAGCTGGCTGAGCTCTGTGGTGTACTGCGCCCAGCTCGTCTGCCAGCCGTTGTCGTCTTACGCCCTCATCGTCTTCCCCGTCAAGTACTGGGTCATGTTCAACATGATTGCCTGGAGTATCGTCACCATCTGCACCACCGCCGGCCACAACTTCACCACCCTGTTGATCTGCCGAATGTTCCTCGGTATCTTCGAAGCGACCATCTTGCCCTCGTTCAGTGAGCTCACACCGACAATTGCCTGACAGTCCCGCTGACGCCAGTCCTCATCACCCAGATGTGGTGGCTCCGACGAGAGCAGTCTTACCGAACAATCGCCTACCAAATCGCCAACTCGTGCGCCGCCATCTTTGGCCCGCTGCTCTCTTACGCCATCGGCAAGGCCACTGAGAACTCGGGCGTCATCAAACCCTACCAGGGCATCTTCCTCTTCATGGGATGCGTGTCTCTCGGTCTCGCCCCGGTCGTTTGGTACCTCCTTCCCAACTCGCCGACCACCGCCAAGTTCCTGCGACACGGCAACGACAGGCTCATCGCCATTGACCGACTCCGAGAGAACAACACCGGAACCAAGACGTCCAAGTTCAAGTGGGACCAATTCTGGGAGACGTACCAGGACCCCAAGACGTACATCTGGGCGGCCATGTGGTTCTGCACTGCGTGCCCCTCGGGCGGTATCGGTGCTTTCGGCGGTCTGATCACCAAGGTGCGTCGTGTCGCAGCAGGATGGGCAAGTAGCATGACTGACAAGCAGGGCTTCGGGTTCAGCACGTTCAACACGATCCTGATGCAGATCCCCACGGGCGCTATCGGCATTACCTCGCTCCTACTCTCCATCTACATCACGAACCGCATCAAGATGCGATGGCCCGTCATTGCCGTCATCGCCCTCTTCCCCATCGCCGGCGCCGTCGGCCTCACCCAGGTGTCCCGACACAAGCCCGGAGGACTCATGGCGTGCTACTACACCGCCTACCTCTTCTCCGCCATCCAGCCCCTGCTCATCTCGTGGTGCAACCTCAACGCCGCGGGAACTACCAAACGAGTTTTGACCTCTGCCACCATGTTCGGCGCCCTGACCATCGGCAACGTGAGCTCTTCGTTGGCTCCGACGTGTGCATCGAGCTGAGACCAGGTTGTTGGCCCGCAGGTCTACCTCGCCAAGGAGGCGCCGGTGTACAAGACGGGCCTGTACGTCGACATCGGGTGCTGGTGTGTCTTGTTCTGCCTCGTCGTCTTCATGGGCCAGTACCTGCGCATCCTCAACAAGCGCCAGGAGGCGAAGCGCGTCGCCCTCGGCATGCCCGCCAACCTCAAGGACATGTCCATCATGTCGACCGCCGAGGCCGAGGCGTACAAGACGGAGCTCGATGCCCAGATGCGCGCGTCGGGCGTGGACCTCTCGCACTTTAACGAGCAGGCCTTTGACGATCTGACCGACTTCCAGTGAGTAATGCCAGCGCTGGAGACAAAGTAAGCTTACGCCCAGCAACCCCAGTTTCATGTACGTCGTGTAAGGGCAATAATGCTGCATGGGAGATGAATGGCATGGGCAGTGTGATACGTACTTGTAGTCAGGTGGCTCGCATGCATGGGCTCGAGTATGTACAAGTACATGCGGCAAGATCTGCACCCCATGCGTGGCGCCTCGATGATGGTGCGGGGCAACTAGCCGGAAAGTACCCGGTCGATCCGGGACCGGGCCACCTCCACCTGCCATCGCGATCTCGCAACAGGATGACAGTCATGACCTGGTATATATCCACAGACCAGGTCGCCGTCCTACGTGTCACTACAACTAGAGCATAGAAGACGTGCGGAACTCGGCTGGATATGTCTACTCGACTAGTCAGTGCCATCTGGGCCGTGTTTCATTCGTTCTTGCACGGATACCACATCTCCGCGCTCAACGGCGTGCAGGATGCTCTCACCTGCGACCAATCTGGCTCGGTCATGGGCCTGCGGAAATGCATCGACATAGATGTGGGTGTTAAGATCGTGACGGAGTATATCTCGCTGATGCACAGTCGACCAAGTTCGGCCTCGTCGTGACGATATACACTCTTGGCGGTCTGCTCGGATCGCTGTCTGCGGACAGCATAACGCGGAGATTTGGGCGACTCGGGACGCTGCGCGTGGCCGAGGTGTCCTTTCTGATAGGCACAGCTGCTGTGGGGCTGAGCAACGTATGGTGGCTCATGTTTATCGGCCGGTGAGTCATCAATCCAGACTTCTAGCATCGCGACTCACACCCAGCGTGGCCGTGGGCACAGGATCGGGGCTATCGCTCGTCACGATCCCGCTGTTGCTCAACGAAATCTCAAGCAAACGATACAAAGCATCGTTTGGCATCCTCCACCAAGTGTCCATCGGGATCGGCATGATCGTGGCGCAGTCGCTGTCGATACCGTTCGCCCAGCCGTGGATGTGGAGATGGGTGCTGGTCATTGGCTTTGCCATCGCCGCGGTCTTGTTCATCGGTAGTGGCGCGGTGACGCTCGCATTCCCCGTCAAAGTGGAGCGGCATAGTGAGGGAGACGAGGAGGAGAGGCCACTGCTCGATCGAAGGCATGGTGAAGAGGCGGTGGAGGCGATCGGGGTCAAGGACCTGATCCACGCCGAACCGGTCGTGAAACGAGGTGGTGAGTCAGCGAGAACAAATCCGGACCACGCTGACAGCAGTCTTCGTGGTCATCGCGTGCCAGTTCGCTCAACAGATCTGCGGCATATCTCCAGGTGAGCCCGCCTCATAGCCCATACCCGCGCAGTGCCGCCCTGAGCCACAGTCATGTACTTCTCGACCAAGATCCTTGCGCCGGTGTTCCAAGGGGACTCGAAGCTGATTGCCCTGACCGTCATGGCCGTCGGCATCCCGTTCAACTTTGTCCCCAGCGTCCTGCCCGCCGTGAGCTGCTCAGACGGCTGCACAAGACTCCCTGCTGACGTGCAGTCGGTCAGCTCGAAACGCCTGCTCCTCGTTTCATCTTTCGGCACGAGCCTCACGGCCCTGCTGCTGGGCATTGGTCTGAACGCTCACAATCGTGCGCTCTCCGCCACGTCAGTCTTCGCCTTTGCTTTGGTCTTCAGTATAGGCCTCGCGCCCATCCCGTGGGTGGTGTTGCCAGAGGTTGTCCCGCCCGAGGCGAGGACCGCGGGCGGCGCCGTTGCCGTCAGCGTCAACTGGTTGACAAACTTTGCAGCGGCAAGTTGCACCACCACGTACCGCCGAGTCGAGCTCACTAGCAGGGAGCGGTGTTCCTCCCACTGCAACAGGCGCTCAAGCATGGCTCACAAGGCGAAGGCAATGTCTTCTTCGTGTTTACAGCTGCTTCCGCGGTGGCCTTTATGAGCATATGGGGCAGTTTTAAGCTGTACGAGCGAGCGAGCAAGTGAAGCGCACCCACTTGCACGATGCATGTCAGCCTAGACTCCGCGCGCCTGAGCAGCAGACGAGTTGGCAGTCTCGACGCACAGGATGACTCGCCGAGGCCTGAGACTCCCGTCTACGCGAAGCCCTGTGCATTGCAAGCTGTCGTTTGGGCGACCGCACTCCCCTACTGCAGGACAGCCCCCCATGCATCTGTCGATGTATGGCATTCCAAGGGTCAAGCACCGCTCGACCGCGCAACCGCAAGCTGCTGCACCTACGGGTCCCAGCAATCAGGCGAGTAGGCCAGTGGGGAAAACGGACCGGCGGAAGGCTGTGGTTGCATTTTCCGCCAAGACCATACTTGTAGCACGGGACGCTCACCGGCGGTGATTTCCCTTTACCCCACGAGATCCCCTCACTGACAATGCGGCTCTGGGTACCGCAGCCACGGCCCCACGATGTTTGAAGAGTCGACGCTGGCCAAGCACTCATCCCGGACCGGTCCCGAGCTCATTCTCGTCCCACTTGGTATTGACATACGGGGCATAACGTAGACACGGAGACCGAACAAAACCGACCACAAGGCTATTGTGAACAAACACTGCGTCGCTGCATCCGGCGTCCGGCCCCACTCTCGGGTGACTTTGGACCGGCGGAGTTGGCTTGCCGCAGTACCAATCTTCCGGGGAAGCTAGCGACGGGGCGTAAAGCGGGCCTGGACCTGGGACGATCACTGTTCACGGGCACAACCAACAAGAGGCCGGAACCGTTGTACCGAGCAGCCGTTTGACGCACCCAAAGGGGAAAGTCGATTCGCAGGGTTACGCGGTTATTGCGGTGGAAAGGACACCGCCCTGCTGCGACGCCGCCGCCTGGAAACACCCTGGAGATCGCTGGGGGAATGTCGGACCGGACAGCCGAGGTTGCTCCATCCACGGTCTGATCCCCGCACGTCGCGCGCTCCGTTCCTGCCGAGACGACCCAAGGCGGACGGAAATTGGCGGTTAAGCATTGTCCCGGTCGGCGGGTGTCGACATGACTGGCTGTTGCCGCCCCCTTTCCCCCGGACATGGCGGACGATCGGGAAATACATGACACGCGCGGAGCAAGGGGCGGGTATGCGCCGCAAGCCGGTTCAAGCAGGTTGTGGAGCGGGAATGGATGTTGCGGTATGGGGCAACGGTGGGATCTCCATCCTCGCTTGCTTGTTTGCAGTGCATGCATGCGTTTCGAAGCTGTACTGTCACCATCACCATCGTCACTGTTGTCATCGTTGACTATTGCGCAGTGTAGCACCGCATATTGTGCGACGGACGAGGCCCAGACCGCGAGCCCGACGCCATCGCACGCATTGTCCGGATTTATTGGCCCGGTGCTCTGTGGCTTTACCCCGATTTGCTCCGACAGTGTTTACCCGCGGCTGTGCGGCAACTGCGCTCTCTCTCGACTCGGTCGGGACCCCTCTCACACCCTGTCGCCCACCATTGATACGGTAGCGAACATTCCTCGCCCCGCTGTGCCATATTGCAAAATTGAGCGAGCATAGGATAGTCACCATACCGGTCGATCGCTTCGTCTCAACATTGCCCATTCATTCTCATCTGTCCATAACCAATGCAAACCCAACAGACGACAGCGAAACGACCACTCGCCGCCGTCGCGCAATAACACGGAACCGCTCCGCTTCGGCCCGGACTTCCACCCACCCCTTTCGACCCCACCACCTTTGAGACTGCCTACTGCCGCCTCGACTCGCTTGCTTTGTCAGTCGCATTTGACACACCATCTCGGCCCCCCCCAAAGCGGCCCGGATTCAGCATAAAGGAGAACAGTGGGAATCAAGTTCCAGAACATCCAGAACGACGCGGGGCGAATGCAAGGAGACGGCTCCGACAAGGCCTCCACTGTTTCCCGTCGATCCTAGTTCGCTAATTTGGCGTAGATTGGCCTGAATCGCAATCCGCACCGACACACCCCTCGACGACCGTCACGACGCGGCCTCGAGTGACATTCATCTATATATACATATAATCGTCCAGCGACACCACTCGCATTTCGCTTCTTCGACACCGACTGGAATCGAAGAGACGAAAAAAAACTGGCGTGGGAGCACGACGCGTGAGTTGCGAGTTGCCCCACTCGATCACTCTTCCTACATGACCATCATCCTGGATCTCCTTTCACACCACGGTCCTTCTACCCGTGATGGGTGACTCAAACATGATCTTGCACGTTCCGTCGCACTGCATATTCCTTCCATCGTCTCGCATCCTCCCCACTGCAACTCGTTGTCCTGCACACCCGTCGAACTCGCAGCTGACGACGCGTTTCCTTGATCTGTACACATTCTTTTCCCACACAATTTTCGCCTTCGACGTCATTCTTTCCCCCACAATCAAAACGCCTCCCAACGCGTCCACGTCTTCCATTGCACCGATTTCTGCACGTCCCTTGTTCCATCGTACAGCACCATACGAATTGTCCGAATCAATCAGCCCACCCGGTGCATAGCACTGCGGCGACGCCACAGCCATGACCGCCATGATGTCTGGCCCGTCGACCATGTCGAACGCGAGCTCCGACTCGTACTTTCCCGCCTTGGACGATGACATGTCTTTCAACAGCTACTGTATCGTCTGCGACAGGTTGATCACCCCGCCCAAACCGGCAGAACAACCGGTCGAGGAGGGCAACGTTAGCCAGAAGCCGAAGAAGCGAGCGGGCGGGACCATCCGGGTAAGCCGAACGTGCTCTGGACCGATCCCAGACCTGTGCTGACCGTCAGGTGAAGAATCCGGATGGCACCACCACAACGCGCACGGCAGGAGGCGCAAAGATTACTCGACCGGGTCTTAAGCGAAACACCAGCTCTGCGAACCGACTCGCCGCTGTCGCTGCCAACAACGCAGTGGCCAAGCTTCAACCGCTGACTCGATCCAAGACTGCCGACCCCGCCCCTACACACGAACACCCGGCGACTACGCCGCAGAGCCCGTCGCCTCGAAAACTCGCTCCGGGCCAGTTCCAATCCGCCATCTACTGCTCGACCCAGTGCGCACAGGCCGACGCGGGACGCTCTGACGAGGTAAACAAGGCGCTAGCACGGACAATGTCGTACGATTTCACCGCCCCACAACCTCGCTACAACCTTCAGGGCCTCGTCACGCACGGTCTGCCCGTTTCGGATCATGCCAACCCGTACGCCCCACCGAGCCCGCTGTTCATCTCTGGTTCCGACACCGAGTCGTCCAACGCCGGCGGCCCAGAGTCGGGTCCGTCCTGCTCTGCGCCGAAGAATCTGGGCTTCTTCCGCATGTCCAAGGAGGGCCCTGACGAGGCGTGGCACGACGTCCAGCGCCAGCGACGAAGCTCGATGAATCCCGCGGCGGGACGACCCGTCTCCCTCGCCCGCCAGCAGTCCAACGTGTCCGTGTCGAACCACGGCTGGGCGGATGCCAGCTCGGACAGCCTCTCGTCGCTTTGGTACAACACCAGCGAACACGATGCGCTCGCGCGGTCCATCTCGAACGGTCCCAAGCCCCGCAACGTCTCGTTCGTGGAGCACCAGCCCACGCGCCGATCCATGTCCAGCTCGTCTGACCGCTCGGCACCCATCCCCGCCGCCCGACCCATTGTCAGCAGGTCCAACCTGTCCCACACGTCCCTCGCCGCCTCGCCCAGCCAACCTGGATCGGTTCCCGACCAAAGCCTGAACCTGCTCAATTCGTACGCTGCGGGCTTTGCCAGCTCCAAGGCGGCGGGTTCGGCTCACTCGTTCACCAAGGGCTTTGTCCACCCGAGCTCCAGCTCATCGCACGGGTCAGGCGTCTCTACTCCGCTTGACTCCCGCCGCGAGTCCATGAACGCCGCTGCCATGCAGCGCCCCTTGAACGGAACGATCCGAGCCAAGTCTCGTCAGTCTCGACCGGAGACGGCCCCCACGTGGGACTCCTTCGGCCGCGACACCGTCAATGCGGTCAACGCCCGAGCGGCCGCGCGGGCTGTCACTTGCCCGATCACCGCGGACTCGCTTGAGGCGCACGAACACGACTGCACGCCCAAGCAAAGCCTGGAAGTTGCGCACGGCCAATGGCGAGTCAAACACGGCGAGACCCGACCTTTGAACCATAGGAGCAGGTCGAGCGCATCCGACACCTCGTCTACCTCGCGTCGATCTTCCAACACGTCCTCGGTCGGCGCGCACAAGTCCAGCCCAGGCATGCCCATCCGCCACCACCCGCTCCTCTCTACGTCGGTTTCGTCCACGCACGGCCGCACGCCGCTCGCGCACGGCGCGATGCCGCCTCCCCCCGCCATTCCCATCCGGGCGAACACCACCCCCTCGTCGTCAGTGCCCATTCGCGCATCGTCCACTGTGCACTTCAGCGACAACCACCCGATCCCGGACCTCGCGGCTCTGCGTATCGGCTCTAGCGGGTGCGCGCCGTATCTTTCGACCGATACCGCCAAGGCCGCCCGGGCGAAGAGCGGCTTCGACTGGACCGCGCACGAGCACAGCGGCGGCAAGCTCTACACCCTGCCCAAGGGACTGAAGGTGGACCGCTCCAAGGCGGGCCTGTTCTACTTTGAGTAGAGGTCATCGGGCCTATCAACACACGCTTACACGTGCCGAAAGGTATTGTCCTTGCTTGTCAACAAAACATAACATCGAATCGAACTGGGCCGACATCTATCATCGCCGTTGTATTAATCAGCTCTCAACACTCGCACTCGCAATCAAGTCTCGAACCACACTGCACTGCATATTTGCATGAGCTTTGTTCATTGTACGCCTCGCTGCGGGGCGCGTTGTAATCGCCAGAAGGAGACGTGACGGCGAGGAAATCAGTGGGAAGGAGCGTCAAGGTATACACTGGTGTACTTCGCATCCCGTATACGTTGTAATTCGCTCGTTGTAGTTTGTCGAGGCAATGTGATGTATAGCATCATTACACCTATGGCTCAGTGGATGTGTCGCTGTTCAATACCTTGCAGGGAAGGTCGACCTGCATCCGTACTGATGCTGAAAGGCCTCACGACGAGGTCACCAACGTAGGCCAATTGCTTGTTTCCCTTCTCGGCTGGCTGTCGAGGCGACGAAGAGGCCGTCTGTCATCGTCGGTGCTGACTCTTGGGTGACGTGAGCAGCAGTGATTTACCCCGACAGCCCGAGCATCCAAGCTGAGCAGACCGGCATGCCAAGATCCAGGCAGGGTGCCTCGCACGGATGTCACCGTTGAGCCACGGGCTGTCACCCTCCAGCATGCATGCATCGGTAATCGTCTCTCTTCGCGCCAGGTCTGTGACAAGACAGCTCAGCCGGGCGCCGAGTCCGCAGGCGACGCCGTGGCATTGCGCGGTTCGCCGCTCCATCGCCCGCGTCCTTTGTCTTTTGTTTGCGCTGCCTCGGGGATCAGGCCAGGACGGCCGGCCCCCGCTTCCGCGGCTCATCATCAGCCATGATCCTGCATCTGCACCTGCACGTTCCTGGATCCTGATACTCGCTGATCCTGAACGTGATCCCCGGCTCGACCGCTGTTGCGCATGTTTAGCCTACTGGTAGCGATGCGCCGGTACTCCTACACGGTCTACGGGGAGGAGCCGGCGGGCTCGCGGGCTCGCGCTGGCTCGCCTGTGGCGGGTCGGGGAATGCGTGGCAAGGGCAAGCAAGGCAAGGCTAGGCGGCCGTCGGGCAGCATCGCACGCATCAAGCATCAATTGCAATACTTTTGGCTTGGCTCGCTGGAACTCTCGCGCCAGTGTTCGGGCTATCCCCACATGTGCAGATAGACATACCCACTCCATATATAGAAGGCGGCACCACAGACCGGACGAAGTCGTGCTGCGGATCGCTGTCGAGGAGCCTGCATACGCTTGCGGGGTGAGATCAGCAAATTTAGATTACGACAACGGAGAAGCGACGTAGGCTGCGAATCTGACGGCGGCACTCGGCCATAGCGGCAGCGGCGGCACACGACTTTCAACACCTTCGGCCTCGCTCTGTCTCTCTAGAAACACCGCGGCAGTGCCTTCCTTTCGTCTGATCTGACCAGCCTCGGCCATCTCGGCCACGCACGACGACTTTGACCACGACCACGGACGGCAAAGGAGGGCAGGGGACAGCGCGTAATCCAGCGCAGGTTGTCGACAGCAACGTTCACCTAGCACGATTACCCCCGGGTCCGTTCCCAGATCGACACGCCCGATAACCGGCCGTCCGTCTCACCAACAGCAAAGTCGACGTAGACTCTCCAGACCCGTTCCGCCATGCCCAATATAATCAAGGGAGGACGGGGAGGTGCTGGGGGTAATGCGTATCCGAGCGTGAATGTGCATTCACCTGATGTCGCGTGAGTGATGCGAGGCGCTTGGTTGTCGATGGAGCGTTGGCTGATCCCATGCTCCCCCTTTACACACCTCGTCCCGCGCACCTTTCCTCCCCTCATATCGTCTGATGCCTTTGACACATCGACCTCCCGGCGCTCCTTTCACCCTCGTCCCGCTTTTTGTCCAACCCCAAACGTCTCGGCGACCGGGACGTCTCCTCTCCCCTCACGGCCACCGTATACCATCCCATCGGCATATATCTCGCATCATAACGCATGTCTCACCATTCCTCGCCGGTACATCCACACTCGCACCGTACCGACGTCTGGACTGTTCTCGATATCCATGTTGGTCTAAAACAGTTCCGGCGAGACATCATCGACACCCTCATCGTCATCATTCCCCTCCTCATCCTCATCCACATCCACATCCACATCCACATCAACATCGACCCCGGGCCGGCCCATCCCGTCCAGCTCAACCTCGTACCACGCCGGCACATCCCCCGGCGGCTCGAGCTCTCTAGGTCGCGCCTCCAACTCGCCCATCCACACGCGGACGGGTCGCGTGCGATCACGCACATCGACCATCTCCTACACTCCGCCTTTACCGCCCGTCATGTCCCGCGAGAACTCGCTGGAGGAAGTGCAAGACCACCATGATGCGGCTTTGGGACAATCCCTCCCTTCCTCGAGCCTCCTCCCGCCGCGGCTGCATGAGGACCCCGCCCCGGTTGGCCGGAAAGCCAGCAAGTCGGTATCGAACGTCCGGCCCACGACGCCCAACGCCCGGCCGAGGCTCTCCGCTCAACGGACAACATCGTACCATGGTCCGAGTCTCTCTGCGGGACCATCGACCATGCCCATCCCGAGCCTGTTGAGCTCATCGCCCAAGGATGCGATGAACCCGCGCAAAGGGCTCAAGCGCCGGATCTCGACGCCGAGCCTGGCAGCGCAGCGGGAAGAGGCGGAGCGGCAGGAGGAGTTGAGGCCGACCACAGCCGCGGCAGGTTCGGCAGCAGCAAGTGTCCGGGAGAGCGCAAGCAGAGCAAGGTCGACCTCGACCAGCATCGTCGTCCCGGACGATACGCTCTTGAACCGTACAGCTGGACCGAGCACGTACGCCGCTTTAGCCTCGGCACCGCCTTACAGAGCGGGGCCGGCTCAGCCTACACCGCCAGCGTCATGGGGACCCATCATCATCACGCCCGCGTCGCCTGCAGAAGACGAGCCGCAATCCAGCCGACCCGGCGAGGTGCCGTACGCGCCCCATCCTCGCGCGACAGCCCGGTCCTCGGGGCTTCTGACTTCGGCGTACGACCTCGGCGAGGCGTCGTTTCAGCGCTTGGCGCGGTGGGTCCGCCCGGCTCCGACGCATCATTTACGCAGGAGGGGATCGGATGAGGACTCGGAGAAGGGTCTGGACGCCGACGAGGACATTTCGGCCGATTCGACCGGGTCGGCGGCACGCACAAGCGAGGACAGTCTGAGGCGGAATGGGCGGTATTGGGGCGTATGGGACAAGAATGAGCCGGAGGAGGACGGATACTTCTCCTTGCCGCCCACCCCGCCCGAAGAGAAGGCGCAGGCGAGTCTAGCGGACTTTGAGGGAGCTCTGGCGGATGCAGGGATAAATGGCGGGAGTTTACCTACGCCGGCGCTGTCTACGCGGAGCCTGTCGAGAATGGGCTCGAAGAAGAGGAGCCGGCGCGCGGCGGATGCGCGGGACCGAGAGGGCGCCGAGCGGGATGGGTGGTTGACGACGGTGTATGGATTATGGCGTAGTCTGGGAAGCGGCCGCCGAGGAGGCGGAGGGAAGACCGCCGAGGTCTTGAGAGATCTGGGCTGGACAGTGGCCCTGCTGGTGGGACTCTTTGTGGTCACGGCTGCTACGGCGCTTTGGATGATCCAGGCGCTGCCGATGTGAGTGACGTGTAGGCGTGTAGACTTGTGGGACGAGCTCACGCCAGAACCCAGCTCAAGCATCTGCCTACTTCGACTACCGACTTGCAGCTGCTCAGCGCGGAGATCCGGAGCTACATGGCGTCGAGCGAGGTCGGATGGTGGCACACTGTTGGTGTACTCACTTTTGTCGGGTGCTGGAAACATGCTTGGAGTGTGCCCGGCGCGGTCGTCTTGGTTTGTCACTGTCTTGTGTGAGGAATCGTGCGCTGACTCCCAGAATATCCTCGTCGGATCGGTGCTCGAGCCCATGCCTGCGTTGCTGCTCCTGACGATAATCACCGCGACCGGCTCGCTGTTCTCGTACCTCCTCTCCCGGCCTCTCGCGCCGCTCATCGCCGTCTTGTTTCCCAAACCCCTCGCACTCGTTCGCGCCGCCCTGGCACCGGATCAAATCCCCTCTCCGCCATCGTCCGCAACCCTCACCGGCACCGATGAGAAGATCACGGCTGTGCAATTGTCGTCGAACCCCGCCTCGGCTCCTATCGGCGGACAGTCGCCCTCTGGATCTGTATGGCGCCGCCTGCTCATCATGCGCGCGATGGGCTTTGTCCCCTGGAGCGGGATGAATGTGGCTTGCGGAGTGGTCAATGTCGACTGGAGAGTCTTCTGGCTCACGACCGCAGCGGGCTCGGCATCGTGGTCGTACGTCACCGCCTCGGTTGGCAATATTCTCTCCCGGCTGGCCATCCCGCCAGCGGCACTCGACAGCGCCGCGGGCGGAGGCGAGATGATCGACGGAGAGAGCCTCACGAGCCTCCTGCGCGATCCGGTGCTCATTGCCAAGCTGGTGTTCTTGTCGGGCTTGACGCTGCTTCCCGTCGTCCTCAAGAAACGCAACGCGCCAGCGCAGAACGATGGATACCGACCGAGTGCGCCCGGGCTGGGATTGGACACGGACCCGACGAGGCTTGGACCGACGAACTCGGCTCTCTCCCCCACGTCGCCGTTGACCCGGAGCCTGGCGAGATTCACGCCTACGCCCGCGGCATTTGATCTGCTCAGCTTTGGCAGGACGGCGGTGAGGCAGGGTGCGAATGTGGTGGCTGGCGCGGTGGGAAGCGCGAAGCGGTTGGTAGGTGGAATGGGACGCTGAGGCGCGTGCGGGAGTGTCACGGACTGTGCATGCTGCCTATGTGTAGCCTGTCTGGGCGAGGCTAGCTCGGAGCTGTGAGCTGTTTTGAGGCAGGGGGATAGTCAGAAGTTACGGGCTGTAGCCTATCATATATATGCCTTCTATCATGTCTAATATGTAATGCTTGGCCATGAGCGTATGCGGACTCGGCTGTGCTTGACTATGCTGCCTGAGGATGTCTGAATGCCCGCCTGGAAGCGGGGGCTTGGTGCGTGCCGCAGCGTTGAACCTGTCCGCTGTACTACTCGCTACGTAAGGCGCCTCCGGAAGCGGACTGACGGGATTGAAGTTGCATGCTCTCCAAAGGCAGCTCACCTCACTGCAGCCGTGCGTTGCATGCATAGCGCGATGACCATGCCG
Organism: Papiliotrema flavescens NRRL Y-50378; assembly: GCA_000442785.1. Lineage (NCBI taxonomy): Eukaryota > Fungi > Basidiomycota > Tremellomycetes > Tremellales > Rhynchogastremaceae > Papiliotrema > Papiliotrema flavescens. The sequence continues at coordinate 20,920 of CAUG01000159.1, forward strand.
GGTTACGGAGGAAGCTGGCGCAAACGGGGACGATGTGATTGGCTGAAAAGTGCCACACTGGCTCAAAATGCCGTTTGGCGGCGACGCTGTCGGTCTGGTCTGTCAGTCACTGATCCACCAACCATCGAGCAGGCATCTCATCGACGTGCCTCGACATCTTACTGTGTACACTTGCTCAATCTCATATACCCACCATGGTCCGATCCACCCCGTTCGCGACGATGCGATCTCTCCGGGCCTTGCCCTTGCAGCCCGCCGTGACCCCGCTCGCCTTTGCACGATCGCGCGCGGCCGCTCTCCCCAGTCTCACCGCCCAGCGGTTCCTCTCCCAGTCGTCCCGCTCGCAACTCGCCACGCCGGTGAACCACCCCGCCCCGCCCTCGGCACCGCGCGAACTCAAGTCGGCGCCCAACAACGCGGCGCTCTTCCCGCGCGATGCGAGCGGCACGGACGCCCAGAGCCCCGGGTCGAGACATCCGGGCGAGACGCAGCCGGGCTCGGCCGCCGCCGTGCAGGCTACGGAGGCGTACCCCGACTACTCGAAGGGACAGAGCGCGATCGAGAAGGCGGCGCACCTGTTCTTCTTCACGGAGATTATTAGGGGAATGTTCATTGTGCTCGAGCAGTTTTTCCGTGAGTTGCACGAGTTGCGCGAGAGGCTCCCGACGTTGGCTCTGCCCCTACGCTTGCGGCCGGCGTTGCCGATTGCTCGCTGCCGGTGAGCAGTCATGAGCGTGGCCACGCGGGGTAGCGAGGGCTGGGCGTGCTGCCAGCGGCGAGGGGGCTCAGCGAGGGCGGCCATGGATCGTAGACGAGGCAAGGGCAACCAAGACTAACCCCAGGACCACCCTACACCATCATGTACCCGTTCGAGAAGGGTCCCCTGTCGCCGCGATTCCGAGGAGAGCACGCGCTGAGACGGTACCCGAACGGCGAGGAGCGATGTATCGGTAAGTCGCATCGCGGCCGTCCTTTCTTGGCAGCCGTATCTGACCCCAGCCTGTAAGCTTTGCGAGGCCATCTGCCCCGCTCAGGCCATCACGATCGAGTCGGAGGCGCGAGAGGACGGATCGAGGCGTACGACCCGATATGGTGAGTCGCGCTTGTACTACGCCATCGGCATGGTCGATTTGCGATCGGCGCTGACGCCAGACCTCGACATGACCAAGTGTATTTACTGCGGTTTCTGCCAAGAGGCCTGCCCCGTCGACGCCATTGTCGAGAGTGAGTCGAATGGGCAAAGAACCGGTGCATTCGCTGACGCCAGCCCAAAACGCCGAGTACTCGACCGAGACGAGGGAGGAGCTGCTGTACAACAAGGAGAAGCTGCTGGCGAACGGGGACCGCGCCGAGGCGGAGATCCAGGCCAACTTGCAGTCTGACCACGTGAGTGATGTGTTGGTTTGCAATGTGCAAGGAGGCTGATTGTAGTTCTACCGATAAGCGGCTGCGGCATAGAGGGCGGTGATGACTGTCTTTGAGGGACGGGTCTCAGAGTGGGGAGCACGCGGCGAGACGAGATGAGTCCGGTTTGACGTGCAACTAGAGTAGGCACGCGCGATAATGTGCTGGATGCATGGCCATGATCTATGCGTCGTGACTGTATCTGGTGCCAACGGGCCGGGGGGAGCCTTGTGGATGGCAAGCTTGACTCGCCCGAGCTGTGATCGGTTCGACAGGGCGGCGCAATCGAGCCACAGCAAGTGTGAGGCACCACGCTCGACCGCTCACCAATGTCATCTCTCCAAGGGGAAGCCGCCCAGCACTCGATGATTGTGCTTTCTGGCACTCCGACAGGCTGAAGCTCCGCTGCGACGAACTCCCGATCTGAGGAGAGGTGACGGGAGCAATCGGGCTGGTCTGCCGGGAATGAAGAGCGCCGAGTTAGCCGAGTCATCCACCCATTCACCTCGATAACAGACCGCTCATGGCGACACCACTCGCAGTCCTAATACATTCCTAGAGTTCATAGCCCAGAGGGACTTCCAGCAACATCAAAGCCGCTGGAACATATCATCCTATCTCAGCACCCTTGACCGTCCCGCACAATGTCGGCCACGACACCATTCCTCCCATCCACTCTCCCGCTCTTGCCGCTGGCCCCTCCTCAAGTCCTTTACCCTTTCCTGCAAGTGACCACATCTCTCCCATCCAGCCACCTTGCCATCCTTCTTAATTCGATCGCGGACAATGTCAAAGACCGCAAAGGCGAAGACGGCAGCCGGATGGTCGCGGTCGTGCCCGTTGTCGAGATCGATCGCCGCGTCGGGCGCTGGGCGTGCGGTAAGACAAACCTCCACCTACGATCAGAAAGTCGCTGACAAACAGCGGCGCGAATCAAGCGTATCGAGAAGACAGAGAAGAATGGCGAGTACAGCATCACGCTCGAGGGTCTCGCTCGTGTACGTCTTCCGCGCTCTTTGCCGCCCGTCCTGTCGATTCTGCCGCCGCATCCACTACAAATATCGACCTTCTCGCTCCCGCTACCCACAAACCCGCCCTCAGCATCCAACGAGCTCTTGCCGCTCGCGGTGCGACTGCTGCCGAAGCAGCTGCACGATCGGCTGGAAATCGTCCCGCCGTCGCTCCTCGCCGATCTGCTTGTCACCGTCCTCGGCGTAGACTGGGAGGCCCGCGCAGAGCTCCTCGGCCTGGCGGACACGGACGAACGCACAGCCAAAGTCAAGGAGGTGCTACTGGGCTTGATGGCCAAGCGAGGGATCACGCCGCCGGACGGCTCGTCTGCCCCGTCCAAGGCGCTCATACCGAGGTCGAACGCGCTCGTGCGCAGGCAGGCTCGCCCTGTGTCTACGCCCCCACCCCAAGGAGGCGGTGGCGGAGGAGACCTGCAGCCACTCCAGGCGTTGTTCCAGAGGAGAAACGAGGAGCTGTCTGGGGCGGCTCGACAGGCCGTTGAGCGCGAGCTGGGACGCCTGGCGACTATCCCGCCGCAGTCGGCCGAGTACTCCCAGGTCCGGACGTACATTGAGTGGCTGCTCGCTCTGCCGTGGAACAAGATCAGCGAGGTAGATGCGGAGATTAATCTTGAGGAGGCCCGAAGACGCTTGGACGCGGAGCATGAGGGTCTTGAGGCGGTGAAGCGCAGGGTGGTCGAATACCTGGCCGTGTACCGGTGCGTATCAGGCTGAGGATACAGCGGTACCCGATACTCATCTTCAGCCTGAAGAAGCAGCTGTTCGAGGAAGCGCTGGCGCGCAAAGCAGACGAGAAGCCCAAGATCGAGGGGTCCATCGACGATAATACCGCGTCCGACCTGCTCGAGCTGATCCCGGATGAGGATCGACGGGAGGCGTTACGCCCACCTGTCCCCGACGTCGAGGATGGCCCGCCCAGAGATGTTTACCGCGACAAAGGGCCCATCTTGCTCCTGGTAGGCCCACCTGGAGTCGGCAAGACCTCGATCGCAAGATCACTAGCCGAGTCCCTGGGGCGCCAGTTCCACCGGATCTCGCTTGGCGGGGTGCGGGACGAGGCGGAGATCCGGGGCCATCGGCGCACATATGTCGGCTCTTTGCCGGGTTTGCTCGTGCAAGGCCTGCGCAAAGTCAAAGTTGCCAACCCGCTTATACTGCTCGATGAGCTCGACAAGGTCGGCTCGTCAAGCTTCCACGGCGACCCTTCAGCGGCGCTGCTCGAGACGCTCGACCCGGCGCAGAATTGGGGCTTTCACGATCATTACCTCGGAGGCGACGTCACGGTCGACCTGTCGCAGGTCCTCTTCATCGCGACGGCAAACTCGCTCGATACGATCTCGCCGCCCCTGCTGGACCGATGTGAAGTGATCGAGTGCTCGGGATATGTGACGGACGAGAAGATGGCCATTGCGAAGCGGTTCTTATTGCCGAAGCAGATCAAAGAGAATGGACTGAATGAGGATCTGGTCAAGGTTGACGATGGGGCGGTTCTGAAGGTCATCACGGAGTACACGAGAGAGGTTAGCTGCGACGTGGAACTACGAGAACGACTCGCTGACACTCAGTCTGGAGTGAGAACTCTGGAGAGGGAGCTTGGCAAGCTGTGCAGGAGCAAGGCAGTCGAATACTCCACGTCTCGTATGGACGAATCGAAGGCCTACAGCCCTTGCATCTCCGCGGACGACGTGCCCCGGATTCTCGGTCTGGCGAGATTTGACCAGGACTGGCGCGAGGAATCGTACAGGCCCGGCGTAGTGACGTGAGCACACACCACCCAGAGAGATGAAGACACGCAACCTCGCTGACCGCAGCGGCATGGCGTATTCGGGTTCGGGCATGGGCGGTATCCTCCTTATCGAGACGACTCTTGTGCCCGGCGGAAAGGGCAAGCTCGTCATGACGGGCAGCCTTGGCGAAGTCATTTCGGAATCAGCGGAGTTGGCGCTCACGCTTGTGAAGAGCCGTGCTGCTGCTTTGGACTTGATAAGCGAGCCCGGCGAGGATCCTATCAAGGGCATGGACATCCATGTGAGTGGACATTTCCGTTCTTGGCGCCAACGAGGCTGACCGAAGCTGCATCTTCCTGCCGGGGCCGTGAAGAAAGACGGCCCAAGTGCCGGGTGCGGGATGGTCCTTGCTTTTGTGAGCCTGCTTTCAGGCCGGTCCATGCCGTCGACTACGGCCGTCACGGGAGAGATCACTCTACGCGGTGCTGTGTGAGTTTCACGATGTTGGCAAGGGCTGAGGCTCATACGCAGAACGGCTGTCGGCGGCATCAAGGAGAAAGTATTGGGCGCTCATCGTGCTGGTATCACGAGGTTTGTCAACGACAAACCAGTTAAGTCATGTGGCGAGCTGACCACACAGGGTGATCCTCCCGAAGCGGAACAAGAAGGATGTCGAGGCGGATCTGCCAGAGTCGGTGAAGAAGGATGTCGAGTTTGTGTTCGTGTCGACGGTTGATCAATTGCTGGAGGAGGTATTCGGAAAAGGTATCTGGCGGCAGGGCGAGGGGCCCAAGATCGAGGCGAGGTTGTAAAAGGAGTGTGTAAAGCTGGGCCTTGGGTGTGGTCGAGCCATTCATAGTGACCTTGTACCGTGAATATTATAAGCATGATCTTGTGATGCGCGTGGGAAGTCAAGGACCCCCGCACGAGACCGCACTACCCCAGCGAGGCCTGTAAGCAGCTCGCGGTGTGAAAGCAGGGCGTGAGGTAATGCAAGAAAGATCTAGAATCGACCTCGCGAAGCGGCAATGGTCTAGATACCTCCCCATGTCTAGAAACCTCCCCAGGCCATGCTCAGGCGCGTCTATCTCACTGCCTTCCTGCGGCAGAAATGGGTTTGGGATGGACGCCAACTACTTCAGCGCGCAGAGTATGCTGCCATCATGACATGACTGTCCACACGTGCACCCGCTGCGCAACCCGAGCACTTATGTCACAAGCCAGTGTTTGGTCGTAAGTGTGACGGCCCACCCGTGTAGGCAGGCTCTCGGCAAGCACAAACAACCATTGTGGTCAAGAATAATGTTGACATCACGCATCAAGCAGGAAGTCGAAATTATACGGATCCTCAAGATCCCGCATTGGGTCCAGCAACAATGCCTCCAGGCTGGAAAAATCCACCACGCTCAGATCCGCCGTGCCGTCCGAGAGGCCGTTGCCGATAAACGATTCAGCCAACCCGCCAAAGACGCTGGCTCCCGGATCTTGAGCGAAGCTGATGGGCAGCGGCGCTTGGTTGTCTGCTGCTGTTTTCGAGCCGTCCGAGTCGGTCTGCAATTGGCGGACAATGGCCGAGGTGACAGTATCGAACGCATCGCGCATGCTTGTAGACTGGCACGTAGCTATTGTGTCAGTGTGATGTGCTGCTTCGCCCGCCAGGCAGGTACCGCAGGACTCACTGCACATCCCCTCGAGGGTCTGAGAGCACGCCTGAATATCCAACATGGCGTCCACCGCAGACTTGACGATCGTCCAGCCGTTCTTCTTGGCCATCCACAGGACATTCAGGTACGTGATGCCGGAGACGTACAGATGATGTCGCGCCAGCCAGAGAATGTTGATCGCGCGAGCACGGTACATTGTCCGGTAGTTGCGCATGACGTACGCGGCCGAAGCGAGCGCGGTGACCAGGGCGTCTCGATCCGGGTTGGGATTCCCTGGGTTCGGGCGCCATAGCATCAAGCGTGTGAGCTGGACGAGCAGGTCCATCCATGTTTGCGTGATCAGTCCTTTCCCAGTGGGCGTGTGACCGGCATACCACGCCCCGATGTGCTGGTCCATCTGGGTGAACCACTCGTGGGTAGGCGGCGGCTGGGTCACGCTGCCGGGAGCGAAAAGCCGGTGGTAGATCGCGGACTGGATCAGACGGAGGCGGATGTGGTGGTGGAAGGAGAGCTTGGTCTGGTCGATCTCGGCCCCGGCTATGTTGTGCGGCCCTATCTGCACATCTGGCACTAGCGAGGGGAACTGGTCTCAGTAAAAAGTGAACAGTCATGGCTCACCTTGGCGTTGACCCATTCATCGTGTATTCCCAGAGGTTTGCCAAGGGCAATGCAGATCATCCGATCCGAGATGTATGTACTGCGCATCAGCCCTGCCGTACTGGCGACGGTGGGCAGAGGACGGGGCGTGAGTCACGGACGCACCACCAGAAAAGCCGCCTCCTCAAGTCTGTCTGCAGGCACTCTGCTGGCGGTCTCTCTGGCGGTTCAAAGTTCAAGCCCAGATCCAATGCGACGCGTATGGCCTGCCCACACAGATCCCAGATACCTTACGAAAGATCAGCACTGACTGTTCGACGGCATCGGCTCACTCACTTCCGAGGTCTGGCCGTTGAAGGATGAATTGCAACGTCAGGTGAAGCGCCTGCAGCTTCTCCAGCGAACTCCGCCCATACAGAGCATGCCGGGCATACTCCTGCGCTCGATCCCAGTACTCTGTCGATCAGCCATAGTGACTGCTTTGAGTGAAGCATACCTTGCGCATGATCCGCTTCGCGCCCGGGCCCCTTGCCATGCCGCTCCATTTCATGCGACAGAGCGAGGATGATATACAGGTTATACACATCGGTCGACTTTGTCGTCTCGGCCGACTGGTAGATGTCATCGATTTGCTGCAATAACGTTGGTCGATGAAAGATGGGGTATGTCGACGCGTTGAACTCCAGATAACTGCTGACCATTCTGTCTGCGTCTGGGCGCGGCGGCAGGAAAGGATGCTTTGCGAGATCGTCGCCATTTGCAGCCGCAGCCGCAGCCGCAGCGGTCGAGTCTCGGGGGCGAAGTATCACATCGTCGAGCTCGGCCATCCTCAGCGGGAAGAGCA
>CAUG01000159.1:28196-57579 GCA_000442785.1 Papiliotrema flavescens NRRL Y-50378
GGACCTCTGCGCTTCCCGAAGGCGACAAGTGTTCGAGTCGAGATAGCAGAGCGCGGGGCGAGCCGGTCGTCTGGCTGAGGGTCGTTGATCCAGCTTTCTCGCGCTTCCTCTTGCCTACCACCACCGCTCCTTTGCTGGCGCCTTCTAGTGCTGCTAGCCTACTCTCCAGGGCGGCCATGTACCTGCTTGTGAGTCACGCCATCAGGGCCATCTGCAGCAAGGCCTCACGCGCTGAGCTGAAGGTTATTGAGACTTGGGTACTCGCAGGCCACCTTTGCCCTTACGCAGGCGACACATTCGGGTCTCTCTTGTCCGCACTGATGATCAGCAGGTCTATCCGCTCACGACTCGGCAGCGCACTTTTGTCTTGCGGCCCTTGCATCGCAGGCAGGCATTGGACGGTCTGCCAGTCGTGAACCGGGACTCGCCGTCTGTATTCGGCTCCGGTCGAGTCGAGTCGTCGTCCGTCGTTGACACTGGCATGATATGTGCAGTAGTCATGGGAGAAAAGCAATGACACGGATGACAACTAGTGCGCAACAACTACTTGACCCAGACATGTTCCAGACATGTGATGTCGTTCACGGGCGCAGCAAAACCCGGCTCGTCCCGCCAAAGGGTGCGATAGGGAGATTACGCCAGCCTGGGAAATTGCAGATCTTACATCTCCGTTCTTCCACATGTGTGGGGGTAATACGGAACCTCGATCGCGTTTGTGTCTGTCCCGCAGCCGGCCCCATGTGTCAAAGTATAGAAATGGGCAAAGCGGATCTAGCTACGAGTACAAGGCCATCTAGGCACTGGGAAATCCACTAGTGATGAGTCACTCGTCGAACCATTTCTGATGGCGTCAGCTTCTGCCGAGAAGGCACGATGACCCTGACTGACCGAGATAAATGCACCCATCGAGGTTACTCCTTGCTCAATGTTCGCCAAATCGCCGGCAAACTGTATCGATCAGCGACTTGCGATCTTTGCATCCTTGGCCGCTTGAGCAGCGCCATGCACTCACACAAACACGAAGATGGTTGGTGTCCTTGGACCCGTCGACACCGTCTTCGGCGACTACAAACAGATGGCCCGGCATGACCATCACTTTTGCCTCCCTGACCAGCCTATTGTACAGCTCGTCCATCAGCTGAAGGGTGTTGCAGCCGCCCTCGGCTTGTTCGACATAGCGAGGATGTTTCTTCACGTGCACGACGACCCATTGGTACATCGCTCCTCCCGCCGGCACGGTTGAAACGAGATTCGGATCGCAAGCCTTATGAAAGCAATCGAGGAAGAAGTCTCGCTTCTGTTGATACTCCAGTCGCACCCCTGCGCATTTGTCAGTCACCCTGCAGTGGAGATACCATGTTATCGGAAAGTGGAGCTGTGGTCTGGCTCACCGAACAACCACCGTATGAAGCCGGTCGTGCCCCAATGCTTGTCGGACAAGTACGAGGCAAGGATCGCTTGGGACCAGTTGTTGGTGACTTGTGTGCTTATCTCTGACAGTGAGCCGCTTCTATGCAATGGCGAGACGTGACATACGCGCGATCTGTAAGAACTTGGTGAAGAATAGCTCGTTACAGGAGACCCAGCCCTTGCCCTCAGCCACGACTGCAATGCTTGGTCCACTCACCAGTCGGAAACCGGGGCCGAAACACTTTGACACCGAGTCCATGCGGAGCACCCGACCGTCAACGTCTCGGGCGAAAAAGCTTGTTGCAGTGTTTGTCGCGTTGAAGGCTCGTAGCACCGCCTCCTCGTCATCTTCGGCGGCAATCTCGGGTGGAGCAGGAAAATCGCGGCGGAGCCGGGCGAGCTGAGTCTCTCGCCCAGCCAGATCAGCGTCGTATTGCCAATACTGAAGATCTGACCATCAGCGCTGCGGCTCCGGCGGTCCGATGTCTGACGATAGTAAGGATCATCTTCGAAGCTGGATCATCAGTACAAGCGTAGCCCTAGCGGAAGCGCCCACCCACATGAGTATATCGTGCTGTTGGCACAAGGCGTATATGGCGTCGTATCGATCTGAAGGCAGTATGACGCCCGACGGATTCTACAATCAACCGTGTTCATATGCATAGTCCTTGTCGAGCGACTCACATTGCCGACCGGCACAAGATACAGGATGTGCGGCTTTTTGCCCTGCATCTTGGTATCCCAAGTGGTCAATATCCGCTCGAGGTCCTCAACTATGATGCCATCTTTGTCGCTCGCTATCGGCTTGAGGCGAGCGCCCAGTGACCTGAGCTCGAAAGCGCCGGACCCATAGACGAATCGGTCGACCAGTATCGTATCAACGCCCTTAGATTAGTCCAATGACATCAATAATTTCGCAAACTCACAGGCTCCACAAACATCCGGCACATCTTGTTCAAAGCTTCGAGCTCAGCTCGTGACGCGGAGAAGCAGGCGACTTACTGTCAAGACTGCCGATGCCCAAGTACACTTTGGCATCGGTATACGGCTTGCCATGTAATGCAAACGTAATACGCTCCAGAGACTGAATAAGATCGGGGAACCCATTCGTCATTCCATACTGGAAGATTTGCGAGATGTCGATAGTCCCTGCCTGAGCTGAACCAGTCTTTTGAAGCTCGATATCTTCAGTGATACCAGCACCCGACGTCCAAGCTGTCATATCTCCGTTGAGCGAGCTCAAGGGAGGTATTGAGAAGCTAGCTTTCGACATCGGAAACATCGTTTCTGCACCTGGTCAGACCGGAACAACGGGATTTTACGATGCTCTCACGATGCGGCAGACCTGTCATCAGCAGAGCGAGGGATCGCACGCCCATACGCACCTCCAGAGAGGGCTATGGCTCCGAAATCAGCCGGGTTGAGTTTGCCGATAACTTTCATCGGGCTCCATCCCAGCTCGCGGATGTGCGGCACCATGTGGTGCGACAGATCGAGGCTGTGCCGGCTTGGCGTGCTGGAAGCGCTCATCTTGCTGTGTACGCTCTCAACTGATTGCTGTGCAGTGCTCCTGAAGTGCTGGTGCATGGAATGAAACCGCGCGGACACTGGTATATGCGGTTTGGGTTGACCGCTATCGAATTCGTTCCAGCCCGCGGCGTGCGACGTTTCCTGCGGCATCGGTGGTTTCCCGACGCCGCAATTTGGCAGTTGGGTCCGACATTTCGACGCCGCATAGACTTATATGTGCACATGTATCCGGGTTCGGCATGCACTGTGATCGACATGCAAGAACGACTGGCGGACTGCATCGTGCTGGGAGCTGGAGGTGAGCCGGGGACGCCGTATCTGCGGTTGAGTCTAACCTCTCAGTTGTTGGGCTATCTGCCGCGCTTAGCCTAGCGGAGCGAGGCTTCCACCCCGTCATCCTTGCCAAAGATTTACCTGAGGATCTAGACAGTATTGGATTTGCCAGCCCGTGGGCGGTGAGTCCCAGCATCTCGCATCTCGCAAGGACCTGATCATGTAGGGTGCCAATTGGTCTTCGGCAGCCACCAACGAAGCCGAGCGTAAGCGGGACCTCATCACCTGGCACAAGCTCGAAGAAGTGGCCAGGTCGCATCCCCACCTGGTCAGACGAACCCCATTCTGCTACTACTCGACGGAGGACGTATATGAAGCGCCCTGGTACAAGGACATAGTCTATGGAGTGCGTCCGAGATCCGCACAACAGAGAGACTCGACTGATCATACCAGTATCGCCCTTTGAGCCGGGCCGAAATACCGCTCAAATACAAGAGCGGCGTGACATACGATTCCTTGTGCATCAACGGACCGGAATATCTACTACATCTCGCCCGGCAAGTCCGTAATCACGGCATTGTGATCCGACGACACCGACTGTCCAGCTTAGACGAGGCGTACGACTTGTACTCTCACATCGACATTCTTGTCAATGCCACCGGCCTCGGATCAAAAGCGCTACTTGGCGTCGAAGACGAGACCCTCTTCCCGGCAAAAGGGCAGACGGTTCTTGTCCGGGCTCCAAACGTCAAGACGTGTTACAACCACCGTCTTGGTTGGGGGACCGATATTAGGCGGTACATCATCCCCCGACCGGGCCCCGAAGGGCATGTGATATGTGGCGGCTCTTACAACGTCGATGATTACGCTCCCTTCGCCGATCCAAAAGTCGCTGAACGAATCTTGCAGGACGCGTACGAGCTCTGTCCTGATTTGTCAATAGGGAGGGGGTGGGAAAACATCGAGGTCGTCAGTCATCAGGTCGGTCATCGACCGATGCGCAAAGGCGGTATGCGGCTAGAGTTGGAGACGCGCAGGCTGGGTCAGACGGGATCGACCAGTAATGCTCTGCGACCGGGCCCCCAGCGGCGTAATCGCAAACAGGTCACCTGCGTGCATGCCTACGGCATCGGGCCTGCCGGGTGAGTCGCTTCAAGATCTCTCGAGGCTGACGGATACAGGTTCCAGGCAAGCTGGGGTATCGGTCAGGAAGTGGCAGATCTGGTGGAAGAAGCGACGCGACGTAGTCAGAGGGCGAAGCTGTAGTGTGGACCTAGATGGTGACCCCAAGTTCGATCTTGTACATGGCGATATGCATCACTCCTGCTGGTCACCAAGAAGTCCAGGTTGTCTGCTCGTTGCACGGCGCCAATAGGCTGCATGCGAGACTTGCTCGCCTGCTTCCCAACTCCGCGATCACCCTTATCTGTTTGACCAATGATACTGCCTTGCGGGCCGCTGACATTCTTGGGAAGATTTTGCTCATTGGTCGACTCACGATAAGGCGGGTACTCCAGAGTCTCGTATCTTCCCCGACACCCGGCAAATGACCGTTCGCTCGTCGCGTTGTGAACACGATAAGGTCTCGTGATCTTCATTCGCTCGCTGGCTCCCCGAAACACGGGTACAATTGCTTCTTTCGGCAATTCCAGGTCGGTGAAGCGCCGATCCCCCGAAAAGCCACCCAAATATCGATTACTGCTCTCATCGGTGCTTCGCCGACCCCATGCTCACGCAGAGGGTATATATGACGATGGAAGGTATCAACGCCGTCCTCCATCCACCAAGATGACCGACATCCACCCTGCCCCTATCGCGCAGCGACCTCCGCTCACCAATGTGGATACCGACAAGATCGACGATGTCGACATCTCGGTGAATGACCTGAACGATGATACCGCCAAGCACTCTGCCGTGGTATCGCATGAGCCGGTGAGGATCCAAGGCGAGGTCCTCCGACGACAGCTCAAGTCCCGACACAGCTCGATGATCGCTCTCGGGGGCGCCATTGGTACCGGTCTTATCCTGACTTCTGGTGTCGGCCTGGCTCGAGCTGGTCCCGTTGGACTTCTGCTAGCTTTCCTCTACGTTGGTTCCCTGTGCTACGGTATGATGTGTGTAAGTGTATCCCTGGTTCCAAATATGGTTGTCGCTGAAGCCGCGTAGGCTCTGGGCGAGATGGCCGCTTTCTTGCCGCACCAGCGCGGCTTCGCTGGACACGGCTCCCGATTCGTCTCGGAGGGCTGGGGCGGCATGACCGGCGTGACTTATTACTGCAAGTAAGCCATATATAGCTGGCACTTGGACAAATGCTGATCAGACAAGGTACTTGATCTCCACTGGCACTTCCTGGTCCGGCGGTGCAACAATCCTTAACTACTGGCTGCCCCCCTCCAAGGTCAGCAACGCCGTATGGATCAGCATTTTCCTCGTCATCGCCCTATCCGTACAATTCGTCCCGGTCCGATACTTTGGCGAGTTCGAGGTACTTCATGTCACTGTAAGCGATAGAATCCAGCTCACAAGTAGTTCTGGATGTGTACCGCGAAGATTACCGTTCTGCTTGGTCTCATGGTCTTTGCAATCGTCATTGACCTGGGCGGTGGTCCCAGTCATGATCGATGGGGTTTCCGGGTGAGTTGGAAGGACCTGAATCCTGACTGAGATCGCGAACGGTATGCTGATCTCGCCTAGACTTGGCGAGACCTGCCCTTCGGCGAATACCTTGAGAAGGGCTCTATGGGCAAATTCCTCGGGTTCCTTGCAGCACTCGTGACGGCTGTTTACTCTTATACCGGAACTGAGATGGGTAAGCCAAGCAATTCCAACGCGTTTGCAACGCTTATACCCAGTCGGAGTGGCATTGGGCGAAATGTCGAACCCGCAAAAGAGCATTTCGACCGCTATCAGGGCTTGCTTCTACCGAATCATCATCCTCTACTGCGGATCGATTTTCTTGATCGGTCTCATCGTTCCAGCCAACTCGCCGATGCTTCTCACCGCGAACAAGCACTCCGCCAACGCGAACGCTTCGCCTTTCGTCGTGGCCAGTACGTTTGTGTCGTTCGAAAGAGAGTATGTACTAACAATTCAGTCAAGGTGGCCGGTATCAAAGCCCTTCCGAGCATGTAAGCAAAATGCCTGCACCCTGTACATATCATTGACGATCAGCGTCAACGCCTGTATGCTCTTGTTCATCCTTTCCGGATCCAACTCGGACATCTACATCAACTCAAGGACTTTGTACGGCCTGGCTGCCGTGAGTGCTCAACTGTACGCGCGGTCACACGGGCTTACATGTTAGGACGGTCACGCTCCCAAAATCTTCGCCAAAGTGAACCGATTTGGGAACCCTTGGATCAACACCACGATCTCCCTCGCTTTCGCTTGCCTTGGTTACACTACCGTGAATGCCTCGTCGCTCACCACCTTCAAGTACTTCGTCTCGGCCGTGACCCTCTTCTCGACCATCGCCTGGATCTCGATTGTCTTTTCGCACATCCGATTCATGAAAGCCTGCAAGGCGCAGGGCATCTCCCGAGACCAGCTGCCGTACAAGTCTCGTTTCCAGCCGTTCCTCAGCTGGTACACTTTGATCGGCACGATCATCATATCTCTTACCAAGGGTTTTGACAGCATTGTGCACAAGTTTAGCGCCAAGGGCTTCGGGGTCGCATACAGTGAGTGGCTCGTAGCGAATGGAGTTGACCCCAGTCGCACTTCCTGTCGCAATCATCGCCTTCGTTTTCTACGGCTTCAGGTACAACTCCTGGTTGATCAAACCCGAAGATGTCGACCTGGTGACTGAGACTCGGCTCAAGGTGGAGGATCTCAACGAGGACAGCCTGGTCGAGCCCCGATCGGTGAAGCGAAGCTTCATGAAGGCTATCAAGGTCTTCTGGACGGACTGAAGCCCTTGAATGCTGCCAGGTCGACACGCCGCGTCCAAGTCGCGCGGACGGGGGGATGAAGAGGCTCAGGTGGGGAGCTATGGAATTATCTATTGTAAACATGCAAACAGGGAATCGGAGAATAGTTGACTAGCTGGGAAGATGCATGTGCCTCTATACAAGATTGAATTTGCTGCGTTCATCAACGGATTTGTGCTCAGCGATCTCTCGCCTCAACGCCTCGTTGCCGAATTCCAAAAAGTAGTAATCAGCATCTGAAATTCAGCTATATCCCGGCTGCAAAGCGGACGAGCTGCTTACAGACGAGGCCGTGATCCATCCTCGGCTGGGACGCACGCGGATTGCCTTGGGTGGTGGAGTGCTGGGGAATTCAGCCGCGCTCAGGTTGAGTTTGTACTTGCCTTCAAAATGGTCTCCCATCCACCTTCGCCCCAAGAGACTTTGCCGTCATACAGGCTGGCCAGCTCGGTTCTGCAGGTTCGAAGGGTGTCGCTCACAAGCTTGAAGGCTCTTCGACGATAGGTCTCGGCGGCAAGAGGATCTTCCGATATCAGAAGGGAGTCGAGCATCTGCATGGCCCGGGCGGCAATGAGCCCCGCGGAAGCGTCGAGGGGACACGGTCGAGGTGCATCAAAATCCCTTATCTCAGCTTGGTACGGCCAATAAGACGCACCACTGGGGAACACCTTCGTCGTCCAGAAGCTCGATGAACTTGTCAGTCAAACCACGAGAAGTCTTGACAAATTCTGGCTCGCCTGTCCTCAAGGCTGTGATTTAGCATATCCGAGACGCGTTGCGATGCTCGACACTTACCGCATTGCGCAAAGCCGTACATACCCCATGCTTGACCACGAGCCCAGGTCGAATCGTCACTGTATCCTGACTGTCAGCCGCCACACTATGATCACCTGTGTTCCGTACCTTGGTGCGTCATCGCCCTCTTCACTGTCCCGTCCCGGTTGAAGTCAATGACGTGGTTGGTAGTATAATCGGGGCGGATGAACGTGCCGATCGATTTCCAAGCTTGCTTGGTCGCAATCTTGCTGTACTTCGCATCGCCCATGAGCTCGGACGCCAGGTATAGGATGTCAAGATTCATCTACCTCATGAGAAATTGACGCCAGTGCGGGCCACACTCACCATGTTGTCAATGATCACGAGGTAGTGCTCGTCCATGTTGTCCTTGCGCCACAGGTCCTCCTCGCCCGGCCTTCGCATCGTGTCCCAACTCCTTACGCAACCGACCTTCGGTCAAAACGAGTGCGACACAGTGCTCTTTTCGCGTTCTCACCTCGGGGTCATAGCGCCTGAGCAGAGTGTCCGCAGCCGTGATCACGATCTGCCGGGCCTGAGCCGAGTCTGTCAGCTCCAGGTCCCTGTGCATCAACATAGATTCGGGTCTCAGGCAACGCAGGATGGGCTCACTTGCCATAGCTGAGTTGGAAGCGGAACCCTTGATCGTGGTTGTAGGCTTCCGCAGCCATGTGCTCAAAGCCTGCCTGAAACCGGCGGGCATAGCTAACGAGATCATCAGCCGAGTATGCCGACGCGACGGAAGTAGGATCAAGTCGTCGACGCTCCAAGAGCCAGAGCATTCCAGGGAAGAAGCCCTGCGTCCATGATCGGTCGACTGGGCAGTCAATTAACGCCGCTGAGGACGCTCACCTTGTGTGCAGTGGTACTGCGATTCCCCAGGAGGCGTATAATCAGGCACACATGAATTGGGCTCGCCCTGTGACGATCAGAGGAGGCGATCGCTGTAGAGGGCCGGAACACGTACGGATGGCTGGTCGTACTTTCTTGCCACTTCGACGACCTTGATGCTGTCACTTTGCTCGATCAAGTCGGGGATTGTCACCATCAGCTCGGTGTAGGACATTGTGTGCTCGTTGACGATCAATTTGTGGACAGACACTTGTAGCTACATGCGACTCAGAGTCAATATACCTCTAGTCGTTCAGCACCATCGCGGAGAAAGGAGGTCCAGGGTGGAAGGGCATTGGGGCAGCACAACGCGAATCGCTCACAAAGGTTAAAGCTAGTCCAAGAGTGGCGCCAGCCCGAGGAGGTTGGCAAAGGATTCACGTTGCACTGGCCTTCTCTCTTCGGACTCATACTCAAGAGGATAAGTCTCGGCTACATCTATCACATGTGATTTGAATGCAGGTTGCGGTTATTGGCGGAGAAGGTCATGCACGTAGACTGCGGATCAGCCTTCAACATCAAAACCCTACCCTGGCTGGTTTCGACGCGTATCTGGCTGGTTCCGACGGAATCGGCAACGACCCACACGTCAACCGGGTCTAGTCCAAACGCCAATCCCCTCGCTGCCATTTCATCATCACCATCATTCATCACCATCATCACACAAGCATGGACATTTCCGTAGTCTCCCTCGACGCCTTCCTCGCAGACCCCTCGTCTCCTGCTGCCCGCGAAGAAGCCGCCAAGGCCGCCGAGTCCCTCATCCTCACCGGAGCGCTTATCGTCCAGGACTCGCGTGCCAAGCGCGAAGTCAACGAACGATTTCTGGACCTGTTCGAGGACTACTTTGCACAGGATGAGGCGGCCCTCAAGGTCGACGAGCGGCCTGAGCTTGGCTACCAGGTCGTGAGTCCTCACCTACCAATGCCCAGATGGCGCTGACGCCAGGGCGTGACCCTCGAGAACACCGAGAAGCCAAAATGCGGGAGCGATGAAGAGTGCCAGGCTATTATTGCCAAGCTGGATGAAGGAGAGCGGCCGCTGGATCTGCTGGGACATAGCGCCGATCCGAAATGTCGCTTCTTCCACCGTATGTCCGACGTCCCGCCGTATAAAAGCAAGTTTCCAAGTTTGGAGGCGCCGAATGTGGTCCCGGAAGCATTCAAGGATACATGGGAGGGACGCGTGGACGAGTGGGGCACGTTGTTAAAGCAGGCGTGAGTACGAGTGCGGGTGTGATGAAGTGAAAGGGCTGATGGAAGTGTCGAGGGAGTCGCACAGATGGTCTCGACGGGACTAGGCTTGCCGGAGAATACGTTCTTGGATGCCGGCCGGCATGGGTGCGTATTGGTGGAGGATGCCCGACCGCGAGCTGATAGATGGGTCCCACTTGCTTGCCCCTACGTCGACGAACCTCGAGAGATATGGACAGCTCAATACGTCAGTATCACACACCGCTTTCGATTCGACCATTACTCACAAGCAGAATTTTCGCGGGCTTCCACACCGATCTGAATTTCCTCACCATCCACGGGCAATCGCGATACCCAGGCTGTAAGTCTCCCCGTCCATCCAGTCTGTGGCGCCTTGAAGCTGACCGCAGTGCACGTCTGGGCCCGAAACACAGGCAAGCGGATGCAAGTCCGGATCCCACCCGGGTGCCTGCTGGTCCAAGCGGGGAAGCAGATGGAGTGGATGACCGGCGGGCTTATCAAGGGTAGGTCTTGATAGAGACTGAATCATAAATAACCTGCTGACGCATAGCTGGTTTCCATGAGGTTGTGTGCACCCAAGCGACTCTGGATGCGATGGACCGACTTCGGTCATCACACCCCGATCGACCGCAGAACAGGATCTCATCGACCTTTGTACGTGACATCGCGTTCTGGCCTATGACCATGGCTGAACCCTTCTGACACACAGTTTTGGCATCTGTCCCCTGATCATCTGCTTGTTCCCGAGACTTCTTTACGCCATCGTGCCGAAGAGCGTTTCGGCCCTCAGAAAGAGTACGGGTCGTTGCTCGTTGGCGAACAAGTCCAGCAGTACGTCGTTTCCACGTTGCAAATGCTCAGATCTGACGTGTAGGGAGCTCGGTTTGATCGCCCTCATGACGCCTGCTCAGTAAGATCTGGGGATCGGTGACCGTAGAACCGAGACATCATCACTCTCGTTTCACTCGGTTCATTACGGAACCTTGTCCTTGCCAATTGCAATCTCGCCCAACGCAATCTCGCCCACCTCTCCCCAGCAAACATGTATATCATCCGCTTCCCACGCGTCCGCCCCGCTGTGCATACGAGTGGTCCGAGCAAACCTCGACCCCGCTCAAAACTCAAAGAGAGACTAGCTTCAAGATAGTCTTGTTCTGCACTTCGCGCAATCCCGCCTCGTCCCCTGCGCAGCCTGTTGACAGTCTCGCCCGCGGTGACCATCTCTGCCGGTCACTGACCGGAATCATGCCTACTCCTCCGCCCCACTCATCCAGGCTCCTACCTTCTTCATCGCCTTCTTCTGCTCGTCTCCGCCGCCTCGCCCCGTCCCCAGTCAAGATCCCGCCTACCCCGCCCCGCTTCGTCTCACGACCTCGCGTGGCATCGGCGACCAGATCGCCCGAGCCCCTGGCCTCGTTTGATGGCGACGACTGCAACGCGCCCGAGCATGATACCGCTCCGGTAGACTTCACTGGATCCGACACCTCGCCTTCTGACGATCATCACGCCAGTCCTATGAGTCCGCCATCGATACAACGTGAAACTTATTCGCATCATCAGCGAGGTATCTCAATCGGCTCAAATATGCCAGCTCCACTCTCCTCCTCATCATCGGGTGGGTTTCGGAATCTCTTCGCCAAGCATGTGGGTCCGGCGCCCTCGAGCCTAGTATCACAAGGGGCAAGGGCGGACTTACCGCGAGACGCGGAAATGGAATGGCACGGAGGAGCCTGGCATGAGACTGGATACCTCGACCAGGTCGATCCATTCAGGCGCATTTCGGACTCGCCCACCGAATATCACCGGCCGACGCACGATCGCCCGTTGCCTGTTCTCGTGGCGTTCAACAACGATGTGTTCGGTACCGGAAGGGCTTCGGTGCAAGAGAGCACGTCGCGGAATGCATCCCTCCCCCTGTCGGACTCGAGCGAGTCGAGTTTCGGCCACATTGGCATGTCCCTGGAATCGCGGGCAATGTCTCTTGAATCGAGGTACGCGTCGGTCGATCTGCGCGGTCCTTCGGCGTCCGGATCGTGCGGCACGTTTGGGAGGCCCGAAAGTCCTGTCGGACAGAGTCAGGATCTATCATTGTGCGAGGAGGGAGATGGTCGGAGCTCGTTCACGTTCTCCGCGTACGGTGATAGCGGCGAGGCTGGTGCGACATCGCCCCGAGACTTTCCTCCGTCGCCTCGAAGTCGAGCGCGTGTTCGGCGCGACACGCCGGCTCGGACACGAAGATCTCGCCCTCGCGACCGCGACCGTGAGGGGACTCCGTTCCTCTCACCTGACGTCTCGACGGCACGAGCAATCATCCGTACGTCACCGCCCAGCGCCAGCTCGACCAACCTCTTCACACCGAACTACTCCGTCGCGAGCCGATGCTGCCCGAACGCAAACTTGTCTGTCGATTACTCAGCGTCGCCAGTGCCACACAAGCCTCTCCCCTCGCTCCCACCCTCGCCTCGAACAACAATTCGGCCAATCAGCACACGCCTCAAGCCTCGCGATTCGATCACTTCGGTTAAGTCTGTGGACACCTTGGCGCCTGCGTATTCCGAGCACAGCCCCCTTCCATCGCCGGTGCATCAGGTAGCGAAGCTTGGGCCTCCACCGCTCTCCTGCCCCGCTGAGCCGTCTCTTGCAGCACAGATACAGCACAAGCACCTGAACTCCGGCAAACACGCATTTCGACGCAAGAGCAAACCACCACTCCAGAGAGTTGCCCTGGCGCCGGACCCACTGTTCCCGGGTCATGTACGCCGTGCACTGGAAGCCGTCCCGAAGACAACGACCATGACGCTTATGGTCACGCAGGAGGGCATGCGGGAGATCTCGTGTACATTGGGCTTCCGCCGTATCCACAAACCCGCGTTCTTCCAGCGCCAAGAGCGCAGATCGGTGGCGGACGCGGCGGCGCATGATGAGAAGCCACCCAAGCCGGAAATGTTTCAAGAGAGCGGGTGCCTCGAATTTGGTATCAGTCCAAAGCAACGCCCTAAATGGAGCGTTCATCATTCTGTAAGTGGTTCCATTACGATGCGCTGTAGAGAACTTACGCGCCAGCCAATGATGGGCCTGCCTGTGTTGGGGCGATGCACGATCGACAAGCAAGAGAGGCGCGACTATCTCCCCCGAAGCGCGACACTGCAGATCAAACGCCTGGGAGTGTATACAGCGTACGGCGTGGAAGACAAAGGCCGGGTAGAGTGGAAGTTTGATTATCTAGTCCAGGCCAAGTTCTCCGCCAGTACTGGCGAGATCAAGCCAAATGAGAGGGTGCGTTTGTATCCTCGACATTTGCGAGTAAACGCTGAATTCAGCTAATCATTCCGCTTGCCTTCTACGCTTCGCCGGGCTTCCTCAACCCGGATCGCTCCTCGAAGCTACATATCGGCAATATGCTCAAGAGGACCGTCAAGCCAAAGACAACATCGGAACCGATCATGCCGGTGCGACACGTGCCGTTTCCGCTCCTGAAGCCGGATGGTACGCCCGCGTATGACCACCCGGCATGGATCGAGGCAATGGCGCTGCAGGCTGCCTACCCCGGCACTGGGACGGATTCGCTTGCTCCGGAGCTTGTTGCCTTGCTGTCATCGGTCGCTCAGGGACCTCTGCCTCCTGCGCTGGCTGCGCTATTTGGTCCGCAAACCAAAGACGACGTCAAGACTGGTGACGAACCGACGTCGAGTCGCCATCACTCACCGCATGAGTCCAAAGAGCTTACTGGGTTGCAGACTCTGCCGTCTGATGAGGCCATGTCGCGCTTCTACCGTGGGATCACCCCTACATCGCCACTTACACCCACTTCGATCAGCAGTCACCGCAAACAGCCGTCGACAGCTTCGATGATCCCAGACTCGGCGTCTATAGCGTCCGGACCAGGCACGGTGAAACGGATATTGCGGGCTGTGACGTCGTCCCGGGGTACACCGACGACTGTCGAGCCTTTTGGCGCGAAAGGCGTCCAGCCAGGCGATGGCGGAAAAGGACACGAGGAAGGCGAATCAGATGCACATGCAGAAGAGCCAAAGCCGGTAGAGGAGAAGAAGACGCGGAAGCGCGCGGGAACGCTTCTCAGTCGGGCATTGGGAACGGGCGACTCGACCAAATCGACAGAATCGGGGACCGCTTCAATGCAAGATAACCTACACGCCGAGCCTGCCAAATCGCCCACCGCGTCGACGCACTCGCAATCCACGCTGAGCAAGGTGTTGGCGCCGATCAAGTCGTACGCGAATCTCCGGCAGGCTACACCGGCTGCGGCCCAAACTGGCCACGAGGCCGCAGCGTCGATTCCGAGCAAGAAGGGAAAGGTGCATACGATGAAGAGCCTCTCGTCGCTGGTGGGCGGGAATCGCTCTGATGGTCGACCGTCCACCGCGGTCGGTACGGAAACTCCTCCGCCGCCAGTGCCGAAGATCCCGTCGATTGTCCCCGTCTCCGCGCATCCGTTTGCGACGCACGTCGTGCCTATTCCGAGGGCCGATATTGTCTCCCGGCCAGCTACCGCCGGTACCGGTACCATGTACACCCCCGAGGCAAGGTGGATGAACCACTCCGCGCACCATGTGGCATATGCACCCCACGCGACGCAGGCGCCTCATACGTCGTACCCGACCACGGTCGCGCCTGCATATGGAGACGCATCAGCGCAGAACTCGCCGACGCCGATGCCGATGTTACACCCCGCCACGAGCCGGCTCATCGTTGAGTCGACCAAGTTTCACGGGATGGTCATCGGCCAGCCGATCTTCATTGCGCAGAACGAGCAGATGGCGGTATGGACGGCCCAGGGCGGCTTCACCGGCCCTCGGTCTGGCAGTAGAGATTCGTTGAAGATCCCGCTGGCGTCGCAGGGTATCGATGAGGAGTTGAAGGAGGGTGGAAAGAAGGAGGGTGGAAAGAAGGAGGGTGGAAAGGGCCCGAAGCCTGGGCCGTCGAAGAGTGGGAAGGGGCCGTTACAGGGGTTCCGGGCGGGTATTGGGCTGAGGAAGAGGCCAAGCACCGCAGAGCCGGGATTCGGCAGGGCATAATGTTGTGCAGTTTATAGACGGAATCTAGCGAGGTCGAATGCGGGTATGTACGATGCGACATATGCGGGTCTGATCTCTTCACCGCTTGTAAAAGGAACGGCTGCTGTCGGACATACGTGGCATGAGCAATGGAAGACCGGTTCTGAGAGCGCTCGTCGACAGCGGAGGGTCCGAAGTTCGTCGGCGATTTCCAAACCGCACCCATTTGTTGTTGTTTTGCCTTCTGCCGTCATCCTGTCAATGTCAGTCGGCCAGCCAGGGCTGCAAGAGCCGAAAGACTCTGCCAAGCCCACAACTTGGATCGATATCAGATCCGAAGACGAGACAAAGGATGCTGCGGCACCTGGCTCATCGCTGCCAGCAGCCAAAAAACGCAAGAAGAAGAAGAAGGCAACGGTGAGGGAATATCTTCAAGTCGCTCATTCTGCGGCTCATGTTGCAGAAGCCCCCGACATTGCCAAATGGAAACGCAGCGGAGCTGGCAGTGTGGTCTGAGGTAGAGGCTTTACCACGCGGCCAGACAATAAGCATCCCATGGGACCTGCTCTCGTCGTCGGTGAGCTCACGCGTTACCGGTCTTTGCCTCTGCAGCTAACCGTGTAGTTCATCAAATACCTCGATACGTTCCGCACGACAGGTTGCGCCTCGCTCGAGCTCTCAACGGACCGCTTGCGCTTGCGGCCATGCCGCCCATCCGATCTAGGCAGCTTGGTCAAGATCAAGACGGAGCCGACGGTGCAGCGGACGCAGCTGTGCGTCGACGGTTTCGCGCTCGGTATGACAATTCGTTGATAGCAGGTACGGCTCACCGTCCGCTTCAGACTGCCGCGAGTTCTTCCTGAATCGGTACATCCGCACGAGGTAAGTCTATGGCGCGCTGGAAGCTCCGTCAGGCTCACGAGCAGCATGCCGAGGCTCTCTGACGGCCCCGAGATCTGCAGAGAAGACTTCATCTTCGCCATCACGCTTCAAGACCCCTCATCGGTCGAGCTCAAGCCGCTGGGTCCTGTCCGCACAGCAAACCGCCTGACATCGACAGAGGGGTACCTCGGTGAGTATACATGCCCGCCATACTGCGCAACTCTGACGGTAGGCAACATCGGTCTTTCCCTGGAAACGCTGAACGACTCCTCCCCGCTCATGCCGCGCCCGCGCAAAGTGTACACCCACCCCCGGTTCGCGCAGACCACGCAGGTCAAGCTCACCGGTAACATGTTCTACGAGCTGCATCCGCAGGTGTGGGGTCTGGGCCTCATGTCCGAGGCGTTCGACGAGGTCTTGCGCTTCGCGATGGAGGAAGTGGGGTGCGATGTCGTCATTGTGAGTCGCGGTGTCGGGCCCGGACTCGATGTGGGCCGATGCTCGGACTCGATGTGGGCCGGTGCTGAGTGATAGGCGAACCCGACGACCTCGAATCCGGCGTCTATCAAGCTGTGTACGAAGTACGGTCTCAAGTACTCGCACACCAACACGGACAACGACGAGCGAAAGCCGCAGGCGTTTTATAAGATCTCGCGCAAGGAGTGGTACAAGCGGTACCGATCGGGGGAAGCTGTCCAGGGCAAATGGGAGGGGAAGGCTGTGTGCAGATGGTGAGTCCATCGCGGGGCGACGCAATGATACTTGCTCCTCGTCCGCGCCGCTGACAGCAGGTGCATGAACTTCCAGCTGGACGAGCCTACTCAACGGTGCTTTGGATGCGAGTGGGCGCGGTACTGTTCCGCCGAGTGTCGGAAAGCAGACTGGGTACGGAGAGGGGGGCACCAATCCGAGTGCCGCTAGGCCATGTCGCCATTGTCATCATGACCACGCATCACGCATCAAGTATCGAGCATCTAGCATCACACAACAGCCCATCGCGACCGCATTATACCTTGCATCAATAGTCATATCACATCATGCAACATCGTCATCTATCCCTATCCCCGACCTTTCATGCTGACCCGTTCTGCCAGCCTCCTACGCGAAGCGAGCGACAGCATCGCGCAACAGCGGCGCAACCTGCTTCCGCGTCGCCTTGGCGTTCTTCTGCTTCCAGACCTTGGCCCACCTTCCCCGTGCAGGATCGTCCAGCTCCACCCGTTTACCTAGCAACAGCTTCTTCACAGCCACAGCGCCGCCTTTCTCCCACGGCGCCAATTCCAGCTCCGTGCTGCTTTCCAAGCCGCTCACCAGCTCCGCGAGGTACCTCTGAGCATCCTCGGCAGTGAGCTTTGCGTTGCCAGCAGTGCCCACAGCGAGGAGAAGCTCTCTGCGGTGTTTGCCCTCCTTGTTGCTGAAGCTCGTCAAGATCCCCTCGATGTCGAGTTTTCGGTCGGCCATGTACCCGTCCACGCCCCCCATGAGGCTCGACCAGTCGCTCTCGCGCTCCAGCCACGACTTGAAGCCAACGGGCACGGTGGACAGACCAGCGCGGATGACGGGGTAGGTGGGCGACGAAGTGGGCAGTTCGTACTCTTTGTAGTCCCGCACGAGCAGGTCCTTTGTGTCCAGCTTCGAGACGTCCGACTTGGCATCGGATAGCGCGGTGAAGATATCGCCGAGGGCGGCGGGCATGCTGTCGCCAGCGCCCGCCTCGCCCTCGAGACCGTGAGAAGCCGAGGCGGACTTGTCGAAGATGGAAAGAGGGTAGAGGAACTCGGCAGCGGCGACGTCCGTGGCGGTGGCCTTCCCGCCGGGCTTGACGCCTCGCGTGTCGATGATGAGCGCCTGGAGCAGGAGAGACGGGACTTGCACGGGGATTGGGCCGGAAGTCGTCTCGCCATTGGCACCAGTTCCCCGGTTGACGTCGCCGTTGGTCGCCGGAGCCTGAGCCGCAGCAGCATTGGCAGCGACCCACTTGTCCTTGAAGTGCTTGACCACAAGCGAAGAGCATGATCCCGTCGGGACCTGGATGAGCTTCGTTGCAGCGTCCGGGTGTGCCTTCTCATCCTCATGGTGGTCAATGATACCGACCACTTGGCCGTCCCCGAAGAGCGGGAGCAGGCGATTATGGTCGACCAGGGCGTAGTTTGCGCCAAGCTGTCCGAGGATGGACAGAGAAGTGGGGTAGGCCGGAGCTGTCACCGCTGCGGCCGGAGCATCGCCGTTGATGCCATTGGCACTTGTCCCGCCGTTGGCCTGGCCGTTGGCCTGGCCCGACGAGACGGGGATCATATCCGGGTGTAGGAGCGCATTGATGTCCATCCGCTGATTCATCTGGAACGCGAGGCGATTCTCCTCGCGCAGGCGCATGAGGTTCGACGGCGTGAGCAGGAGGGGGATCGCCTTGGCTGACTCGAGCCGCGTGGCGAGGTACGCATACGCCACGGAAGAGGCGATGGAGTCGAGGTCTGCGTATCAGTGAGCGACCCGCCTGGATGAGCGCAAGTGCGCGTGCCCATCTCGCGGTGGGACAGCCCTGGACTCACCTCCCGCTTCGTTGCCCATGACGACCGTCCATCCCTTCAGGTCGCCCCGTCCATAGTCTCCCAAGAACGCCTTCTTCTGCGTCCACAGCCATGTCTCGAGCTCCGGCCTCGCGCCGGCCGCACCGTCTGCTCCGCCCTGTTTGGCAGTCTCAACCTCCACACCCTCAACCATCGTCGTCTCTCCGAGTGTTCCGCCCAACTTGGGTTCCTTCGTGCCGTAGCCGGGATCGCCGGCCTGTTGATCTTGACCAGGAGTCTGCGCGGCGCAGCTCAGTTTCCGGTGCGCAGAGGTCGATATGCCCGAGAGCGAGAACGGGAGGCAGGGTCGCGTGGCGCCACGCAGGGGAGAGAGGTACGTGATGAGTGCAAGAATGGTCAGACCGAGGACGAAGGTCACTGACACGAGGGTTATAAGTCGGGGAAGGCGGGGGATGAGACGCCGGAGGAGGGGCTTGCGGGGCGTGGTCGTGTGCGCGTGTGGGTGTGAGTGAGCGTGAGTGGTGGAGCGTATGGGGGCGTATGCGTTGGTCGTGTTGCCGCTGATTGCCATGCGAGTGTGCTTGTGTGTCAATCTGTGTGTGGGGACGAGGCGGGCTTGTAATGTGTTGAGTCAATAATCAAGAAATTGCCCGGAGCATCCGGAAGGAAACGTGTGAGATTGGCTATCGTTTTGTGATAGTTTGGCGTTTCGTCATTTTGGTCTTATCGCTGCCGAGACTTGACCCTAGCATCTTGGCCCTATCTGTGACGGTCGCCTGCCCCGTCAGACGCTCGATACAGCCAACGTCTTTACATGGTATGAGCAATGCATGATCCGCCGCCGGGTTGCGCGGCACGGTGAGTTCTATGGCACAATCACTCCAGCTACATGTTATACTTCCCCACAAGCCCAGGTCCCACTCAGGCTCCAGGCTCCCCTCCCTCCTCCTACTTCCCCGCCCGCAATCACTAGACCGCCGTTCCCACTAAAGCTTCGCCACTGCCCCAAGCGGCTCGATTGGCAGCGCCGCCTGACTCGGGATCAATCCAGCCTTGAATGCGTGGATATCCTCGATATACACGTTGCCCTTCCTCAGCTCGGCCGGCGCGCCGTTGACATCCCCGTTCGCAGGCGCGGGCTCCTTGCCCTTCAGCGCGTCGATCATCGTCTCGAGTTCCTTCTTCGCGTCATCAGTGACACCCGGCGCGGCCGCGACCGCCTGTCGCGCAAAGGCCTTGACGGCGTCCAGATCCGGTTGAGACATCATAAGCCCCTGCAGGGCCGCCTGGTCGACCACGATCGTGTGTTGCGTGAATGCCGCGATGAGAGGCTGCGCCGACTCCATGTCGAATTTGACTCCGCCAGTGGCCTGGGTCTGGGCCTTCAAGTGCACTGACAGCTTCGCTCGAGTAGGCGACGAGGGGTGAATGTACTTCATGAGCACATCTAGCACTTCCGCTTTCGTCGTCGACTTCAAGCCGGCGATATCGTCCTCACCTATTCGTCAGTTCAATTCTCCCCCAGCAGACTTGATGCCCGATATAAGTCGCAACTCACGCCTGCCGAAATGGTAGAATCCGGAACCAATAGGGCTGAAGAATCGCCCGGCCTCATCGTGCAGGTTCTTCGGCTTCTCCTCCTTGCGCTTGATCAAGGCCTGCCTGTGCTTCTCAAATTCCTCGTCCGTCATTTTCTCGATGTAATCCTTCAAGTAGTCCATGAACGCCTCAATGCGCGTCTCGACGTACACCGGATCCCGCTCCGACTGAACCAAGAACCGGTACGCCATGATACCGACCTCGGTCGTAGGGTAACCTTGGACGATGTACCCCAGCTGCTCTTTCGTTCGCAGCTGGTCGAAGCACGGCTCAGACGCGATTTGGCCAAAGAGCATTGCGGCGGAGCGTAGAGAGCGGTCAGTGTGCGACCCGATCTGGAGGGAGTACGTGACCGCGTTGTTCACCTCGGCGGGGTTGGCAATGTCCATCGCCCAGACATGCTGCGTACCTGCCGTCAGATGCTGCTCATTGAGCACGGCAATCGACTCCTACCAGGTGCAAGTGTGAGGGTCCGTAATGTGTGCTTCTCGCTTGGGGCAAGCGCACGGGGCTTGACGACCTGCTCAATCATATCTTGAATCTCCTGCGCTCCCTCTGCGGTCGTGTTGCCCAGGACAAGCGTTTCAATGTACATCCTGCTAAAGATCTCCTTGACGAACGCCTCGATGTCGCTTGGCGTGATCACTACGGTCAGACACGCATTTCCTGCTGTACCTCATCACTCCACGAGACAACGTACATTCGAGCTCCTGCAGCTTCTCCTCTTTCGTCCATGCTACAGGCTTCGTCGCATAGCTTTGCCAGGTACCAATCTGGCGATACGGGTCCGCCAGTTTGAAGTTCTTCAGAGAAAGGCGGTACTGCCCATCAGCATCACCCCCCCCTTAATCATCTCGGTCCCACATACACGGTCGACGAGATCTGCGAAACGCGCCCCATCCACCTTGAACGCAACGGCGCGTTCCAGCATCGCTTTGAGCAAGACCGCCAGCTTATCGCTAAACCCCGTGGCGACCACCCCGATGTTATCGCCCCCGAACGACATGTGGAAGGACAGCTCGGCGAGGTCGGCATCGTACTTGTCCTCTGTCACCGAGTCCTCGAATAAATCCATGAAAAGCCGGGACATCACGGCGTTTCGCGGCGTGTTTTGAAGAACGGGCCTGGGGATCAGCGCCGTGTCAAAGCACTTCTCGTATGCAGAATGCTCACGAGTACATGTGGCCCATGACGACGGTCTTGGGCAGCCAGAACTGGTCGTCACGCTTGTACCATAGTCGCGAGAGCTCGGTGTCTTTCAGCATGACAGGTCGCTTGGCGGGCTGGGCTCAGCACAAGCAACCGAGGACGCTGCAGCTATCCGGCGGCCAATTACTCACCTCCTCAACGTCGAACTTTTCCACATCGAGTCGTTCGGGTATGAACGGATTTTGTCCGGGAAGGTGCAGGTCCGGGATGGGTGTGCCGCCCATGGCCTGATGTCAGCCCTCGTCTAAGGATGACCCAGCACGCAGCTCACCTCCTTCATGAACTCGTCCGACAGCTTGAACTGCGTGTACTCTGTACCGTAGATCGGCTCGGTCTGGTCAAATGTCTGCTGCACATCCTGGGGCATCTCCTTGGTTGTCACGCCCACCATAGCCTTACGCGGGTCCAGCATCTGGAGCGTCAAGGCCACCTCCTCGGGCCGGAAGTCCTCGAGACAGTACACGCCCGAGACAATCTTTTCCCGTGGCAGCGGCTTCTGCATCCATGTCGACAGGGCCGTGGTGTACGACACCGTTCTGCGCTTCTCGACGAACCGGAACCCAATGTCGGCGATTGCCTTGATCTCATTGAAAGCGGACTCTGAGGGCGGAGCGGCGCGGAGGAGGTTGACGTATTTAAAGATCGCCAGCGCGACGGACCGCCATTCCTGCAGACCTGTCGCGGTGAGGTCGACGGTGATCTTCATGAAGTTGAAGCCGGCCGCGCTGTTGGATGTACCCGAGCGGAGGAGGTTTGACCATCCCTTGCGTTTAAGGTAGGAGAGAATCGAGCCGCGGCCTTCGTGGCCGACAAAGTGTGCGATGTAGTTGGCGGGCTGAAACGTGAGCGTTAGACCCACGGTCATCGCCCTGACGTACCTTGGACTGGAAAAGGTGACCAGTGTCGGGGAATGGGAATGTGATCTCGAGACCGCGCTTGTCCGTCACTGGCTTGGTGAACGTCGCGACCTAGACGTCAGCTTGCTACCAGAGCTAGTGCAAAGAATCACTCACGCCCATCTGCTCAAGCCCCGCCGGGCTCTCCGTGAACGCGATCCGCACACCCTCCGGACCAACCGGTTCCAGTCCTTCGCTCCTCACTGGAACGATCTCGAACCGGTCCCGCACCCACTTCTCCAGCGTATCCAGGTCCTCTTTGCCTGCCACCACAAGCTTCATCCGCCTGGCGCAGTAGTACTTCGCCCACCAGTCAATAAGCTGCTGCCTCGGGTCCCGACCCGCTGCTTTAGGGTCCGACCACAGCGACTTGTAGTTGCCCGTGCCGAACTTGGAGTACGGGTGGTCTTTGCGCATGACGTGCTTCTCCAGCTGGAAGAATCGCCACATATCGGCCTGGAGGTTCTTCTTGTGCTCCGAATCGACCGCCTTGATCTCGCGCTCGGTGCAGTCCTGCCATCAGCAGTCGGTCAGGGAGCATTAGCAATGGAAGGGGAAGCTCACCTCGTTAAAGAGCGGTTCGGAGAAAAAGCCTGCGAACCGGTCCAGCGCGCCCTCGAGCGCATCGGCGGCGACATCGAAGTAGTACACAGTCGAAGTCATTGCGGTGTAGGCGTTCGAGTGTCCGCCGTGGGATGACAAGAAGGATTGGTATGCGTTCTCTTCCGGGTACTGCGGTAAGCCGTGGACCTCGCAGGTCAATGTCCAAGTGCGCCGGCTGACTCACCTTCTTCGTGCCCATGAAGAGCAGATGTTCACTGTTGTCAGCGTGGATTATTCGCCCGCGGCTCCACTCACCAGAAGTGTGCACATCCAGGCAAGTCGTCCGGATCGGACAAGTGCCCAACTCCCACATCCATGCACGCCGCGGCCTTGTCGGCATCCGGTTCCGAAACGACAATCACCTCGAGCCCGTTCGGCAACGTCAGATACCGGTGCGGCCGATCTTCCGTGGGCGGGAGGATGAGCTCGACCGGGCCTGTCGCTTGCGGGATGGGCGGCACGGGCGGGAATGGAGACGTCATGAGGGGATGTTCGGGAAGTTTGACAGGTGGTAGGTGGGTGTGTTCTCTGCGTCGTCAGCGCCTGTGCGCTTCTATCCCAGCTGAAACCCGATCTAGTGACGATGATTCAGTCGCTTACGCACGCGGAGGAGTTGAAGGTCGTCTGCGACTCGGCGAGCGAGGCGAACGATCTTGAGAAGAGCGAGCTATGGGCCGTTGCTGTTGCAGAGCTGGACGTCGAGGCTGAAGATGCGCCGGTCGCTGTATGGATGCTCGATCGAGGTATCCGTTTCGCCTGCCAGATATTTCTAGCCGGGAGGCATGGCCGCATTTGCCGTGTGCGAATCAAAGAGATCATCACGGGCGGCCGATCTTGAGGAGAGGGAGGGAGCTTATTGTTTGTACAATGCGGCCAAGGGTCAGTATACAAGGTTGGGCAGCGGCGATGGTGGTGGAGGGAAGGATGACCAAGGGTTGAATGTCGAAACAAAAGGAAACCCGGTCCAAGAGGCGTTCCTGACGGCGTTTCACGTCCGTAATCGCCCACACCGGCAGTGTCACTTCTTCCCTCCGCCGATCGCCATGAACAAGATGATGCATAGAGGCCTCGGTATGCCTATCACAACCGCTACCTAGCGTGGCGAGCCTATGTACAAGAAGTCTCTTCGTTTGTAGTATTTGACAACCTGTCCTCGGTGGGTCCGCTGGCGAAGCAGCTCACTACCGTCCATCACTGCTGAACGCGTCCTATATTTCTCCTCTTTCCATGGTCCCTCAGCCACAGCCAAGCTTCTGATCCGCCGTAGAGATCCTTCACACCCTCCTTCTCGTTCTCCTGCTGCTGTTCTCCTCTTCTGTGCTCCTTTTACCCGGCCCGGCGGCAAACAATAATCTCCTCGCAGATGGCGCCTCTTGCACCGCCACCTCGTCCTCAAGTCCCTCCGGCAGGAACTCATCATCCGACTCGAACCTCGCTCGATCGCGATCATGCATCATTGGCGTCGGGACCGGCATGGGTGAGCTCGGCGGCGAGACCCCATCCTCGGACTCATGCCGATGTCGCCTGCCAGACCGTTTCGGCGTCGACACGGGCGCAGACTTGCCTGGCGTCGCGGTCGGCCATAACAGCTTCGGTTTCGGACAAGGATGAGGCTCAAACTCGTCGTCCTCCACGTTCAGCTCCGCCTCGGGGAACGGCAAATCGGAGCCGGCGAAAGGGTTGGCAAACAGCTTCTTGGCGCCGCGGAAAACGTATGTGACCGTAGCGCGCGATTCGTCCACGACCGGTCCAGGGCGATGGGAGACTGACTGTCCGGGTTTGACGTAAAACGGGTTGTCTTTCTCGTCGCGCATCTTTTGCATCCTCTCCACTTTGGCGCGCTCCTTGGCTTGCCTCGCTAACGTGCGAGGCGATGGCGGGGGTGGGGTGAAGTGTATGCGCTGGACGCGCTGTGTTGGAGGAGGTGAGAGTAGGGAGGTAGCAGAATGTATGGGGTCGGCAATGAGGGCGGGTGGTGATCGAAAGGATTTCGGGCGGTTGTAACGGGACGAGACCTGTTCGACCGACTCTCCAGCGCGATGTCGAGTGAGGCGACCGGGACTCGACAAGGCCGCTGCTGATCCAGGTACGACGAACGGATTCTCGTCGTGTGGCCCAGCGATGGGTGCAGCAGCAGCAAGCGCCTTGCCGGGTATGATCTGATCCACTTTGTGGCCCGTTGTCCTGCTCCCGCCCATTCCCACACCGGCGCCATGACGTGATCCGCCAGCCCGCGATCCAGTCTCCATCCGCTGATTGAACATGTGTCCTGCTCTTCGACGGGGCGTTACATCGGTGCTGGGTGCCACGGTCGACGAAGAAGAGTACGCGAAGGTAGTGTGGCCGGTTGGGGAGGGATGCGAGGGATCGGCATGGTGTTCATAGTCGGCTGCGAGGGTCTTGCGTTTACGCGAGACAGTCGTGGGTGTAGGTAACGATGTCGAGGCGGATGCAGTCGCCGTTGTCGTCATCACTTTGGTCACTCTCTTCGACATGCGATGTCCCGTTTCGGGCGTGGGCGCATGAGCCTGCATTCGAGCTCGACGAGGGGTGGGTTGGCTATCATCAGCCGCCTTCCCACAGACCGTATCGGGATGGCTCACTCGCACGCATTCAAAGTCACATCCTTCTGATCTGAAATTCCGGTCCAGCCGGTCTGCTCCATCCTGACCATTCTTCGAGTTCGAGGCGACTCCATCTGCAGTCCTGATTTGATCCAAGGTGTCAAGCAGGACAGCGTTGATTGATCGGTGATCGATCGATCCGACGACAATGACTGGCGAGTCCAAGTCGATAAGTTCCGCCGATGACAGGTAAAACTCCACTACCTCTCCGTCAAGAAGAGATCTGCACCGTCAAGATGCCGTGGAGAACGGGGAAGAGGGGGATGAGAGAAACGAAGATGGGGATTGTAATGGGAATGAGAAGAGAGATCAAAAGTAATGTCATGTCGATGTGTCTCAAACTCAACGCACGCGTCAACGCACAGGGCAGGATTCCGTGCCTGACGCGCCTCCTGGCCAGAGTGGCGGCCCAGCGCTCACTCGAGCGGACATTGCCGGGAATAACCGCAATGTGGCACTCTCTCCGAGCTGATGTGGAGGTGGTCCGGGGTTTCATACTGCGTACTCACGCGCCGAGCGTGTCAATCCATGCCATTACTCCCAGTGCTCATCATCTCGACACGCACACACAGATCTCAAGCCGGGCCAGGTGACGCAGACAATGTCAGAGGTGAGATAGCTGGCTCTTTGAGTGACTCCGTGCTTATCAACAGGCTGGCAGCCCTACGCCATCTCGCAGCACATCACCAGCCAACGGCGTTCTCCAGCACAGCAACGCTTCTATCGAGCAGGCTCTCAATGAGGTATCGCTCAACGACGTACCGCTGTCGCCAGCTCCCTCCCGAAATGGCTACCTCTCGCCCACGCGACAATCATATGCCGAGGAAGAGGTTGATGGAGGAGACATCGGTATTTCGGTCCCATTGCCCGCGTCACCGGTGACATCCCCACCACCACTCGATGCTCCCCCCGTCCGCAGCCGCCTGCTCACGCATTCTCCATCATCTTCGCCCGTCCGACCTAGTATATCATCTAGAGCGAGTCACGATGGCCCGCTCTCTCCATCCCGCCGTCCTTCATCTCCCTACAAGTCTCCCCTGACCTCGCCATCTCGCCCATCATCGGCTTTGTCAAACTCCGGCATGTCGAGCCCCCCACCTCGATTCGTCCCGTTCAAGCCCGCGTTGCCGTCCGCGACGATCGCTCTAAACGGAAACACCGACGATGTAGATCCAACAGCGCCATTCGAGTCGATACCACTGCAAACGACCCCGACCCCACCGCCCATCACCGTCCCATTACCTTCATCCCCTTCCATACCCGGATCGAACGGTAAATCTCGGAAGGCTAGCTGGGGCGGGGTCAGCGCGCACTCCCATGCTCGGTCATCCACATCCTCGCTACATGCCACGACATCTCCGTCGCCTGCCAATGGAGATGCCGGCCCTGAAGCAGGCCCCTCTCAACCGCGACTCCAAGCCCCGCCTGCCCACCCACATCCGTTCCCTTTACCCTCGACACCTCCAGCCCACACCCGTAATTTATCGGCTTCATCGACCAATAACGGAGGCGAGGCGTCGGCAGCAGCCACGGGCACGAGCCCTGCTCATTCAACGCATCTGGCTCCAACTGCCGCCCTTGGCGTAAAGGGCACATCGGCGTTCGAGAAGTTTCGTTCGCAAACGCGCCCGTCGCACCTCCCGCCGAAACCGAAGGAGGAAGATGAGACGCATCTGCACGAGTGGGAGAGTATGATGGCGCAGGCCCGGGAGCACGAAAAGGAGCGACGGCGCACAGCGGAGATACGAAGGCTGGAGAAAGAGAAACGGATGGCGGTGAATACGCCGCGGTGGGAGGAGCTGTTAGGCGGAGATTTCAGCACGAAAAAGGTGTGCGGCGATGATAGTTTACGGAGGCTCTGGTTTGAGGGTGTACCCAGCCATCTTCGGGGCAAAGCTTGGAGTATGGCCGTTGGCAATGAGCTGGCCATGTCAAAAGGTAAGCAGGCATGCGTGGAGCGGCCGAGTTGGTGAGCTCGCACTGATGGCAGATGCGTATAAGACATACCTTGCGCGGGCGAGGCGGTCATTGGACTCTGGGCGCTTCCCACAGCATGTGCTTGAACAGATGGAGCACGACATGTCGGAGACGCTGCCCTCGCTCAAGCTTTACGTCCCTGGCAGTCCCATGCGCGACGATTTGCGCGAGTTTGTCTGCGCGTGGGTTGTCTATCGCTCGGACGAGGGTCTCAGCTATGTGCGTCTCCACATGCCGTCCTTGGGGTGCCCGTGACTGACAGCAGGCGCCATATATCACTCACCTTTCGGCCATGTTCCTTCTGTCGTCCCCTCCACCTCAGGCATTCTCGTCTCTCGCAAATCTGCTGCACCGCCCTTGCATGCGCGCGTTCTACACACAAACCAAGGACGAGATTGACGCGTATTATCGAGTGTTTGAGAATCTGCAGGCGGATATGTTTCCCAGAATGTACGCCAATTGCAAGAACCTGGGCCTGAAGCTGCCGGAGAGCTACTTCCGGAGTATGTTCATCGAGCAGGTGCCATTCGAGGCGTGCTGTCGTCTATGGGATCAGGTGAATCGTCTGCCATGTTCATAAACGCGCGTGCTGACAGCAGATCATGTTGGATGGGGATGGCTACATCTTTCGCTCCGCCCTTGCCATCTTCGCATTCCTCGAGCCCAGGCTGTATTATCCGGACAAAGAGGAGATAGAATCCGTCCTGGAGGGGCGGAATAGAGCGACGATGACCATCACGGAACGGGAGAAGGAGCGCGCAAAATTGAAAGGCGAGGCGGTGGAAGAGAGCTTGGATGGGAAGTTGAGTGTGTTCGGATTGAACGAGGGCGCTCTGTTCGATTGGCTAGAAGCGGACGGATGGAAGGAGAGTCGGTTTGAGAGGTTGGTCAAGCGGGAGTTGCCCGATTAGCGAGCAGCGGTACGAGGTGACAGGGGACATCCGACATTAAAATGGCGGGGTGCAAGGTTTAGAAAAGACTAGATTTAGTTGTATCGCACATGCGGCTGGGATGCATGGGCCATGTGGAAGGAGCATGGCAGAGAGTATGACCCAAGGCGTTCGACCGAGGTAGACAAGTGGAGGTTCCGCCGGGTATTTGGTTCGCGGTGCGCGAGGCACTAACAGCAATTGACCTTCATCTTGCATCGCTCGGCTGCCAAGCAGTCGCCTGTGCCGAACTAAAGACTCAGACGCGATCGAAGCGTCTGTTACGGCACTACGCAACCCATTGACACTGCTGGTCTCACGCCTATGCGGTGATCGAGGCTGACCTATCACTCCGCAAACATGGGCGGCTCCGTGTCGTCCCTCTTGGACCCGAACAGGGGTCGAGCGGTGAGTGGCTGGCCGGGCGGCTGGCCATGTGCCATCTGGGCTATTAGTCTTCTGATTATTGCCCGGCAAGGGGATCGCATGGCAATGGACAAACGCTGACCCCAGGGCATCATCGTCCCGGACGGCTATACCACGCCCCAATTCCCCTCGCTCTACCTGCCTTCGTTTGACAATACGCAGGGCGAGATCGGGGTCTTTCTGTACGAGGCAGAGAGTGAGTCGGGCACACTCCTTACGGACCGATCCAGCCGTGTGGGACAGGCGTCGACGCGGCTTTCCGTAAAGTGGGCAGAGAATCAAGGGGCCCGCTCCATGTCCACCTTCACCCATATCACCTGCAGATCACGGCACGGCACGCCCTGCACGCCGCGCCGTACCGCCTATCACTACAGCTCCGCACACCTTGCCCGCGACCAGCCGCGCATCAAGCTCATGTGGACATACGCAGTGCACCGCTGACCCCAGGCATCTGGCACTTCACCCTGTACTGGACGCTCCTCCTCGTCGTCGGGATCTTCTTCCTCTGCTCCCTCTGGGCCTCGTTCACCCTCCTCCTCAGTCTCACGACATACCGCGACAATGCCGCCCCATTGCAAAGCACCGACAAGCCCCCGCCCTCCGAGGCCGGCACGCTGCGCGCAAAGAGGCGGCTCAGGCGTAAACGCCCGCCG
>CAUG01000159.1:57589-79507 GCA_000442785.1 Papiliotrema flavescens NRRL Y-50378
GCCGCTGATAGTCCTTCCACTGGTGATGTCGACCATCGCCGCGCTCGTGGCGCTCATATCGGGCACGATCGTCGGCTTCTCGCTGGCGGCCGTGTACTCGGCGGGAGGGTTCACCATGTCCACGTAAGTTCGTCCGCGGTGTGGAGCGTGGTATCATGTCGGGAGGTGCAGAAGGTGGAGGACCGGACGAGGTGGGGCTGGATGCGGAAGCTGATGGCAGATGGGTGCCATTCCTGTGGGGTCTCATCCAGGTCATCGTGCTCGTCGTCTCGTACGTTTCGCACACGCACAAAGTGGGATGTGAGCTGACGGAACAGGAGTTACTCCACCTTGACATCCATTCTGTAATGCCGCTACTTAGCAAGTCGAGTTGTATAGGCACCAAAATGATTGTGACATTGCATTCCATGATCTAGGCACAATGGTCTAAACGTACAAGACATTGAGTCTGAAGGCGTCCATGTCGCCCTCGCAGGCGCGAGCATCCTCTCATCGTTGCTCGTTGCAAGGCGGTGTCATGTACTCCGCCCCTCCGCCCTCTCGCTCTGCCCCGGATCTGCCCCGTTCTTCTGTGGTCTTCTATCGTTGGCCGCCTGCGCAGGTCGACAACTCTGCCCGTCGCGCCCATCGCGCCAATCTCGCCCACCCATCCCCATACCCGTCTCCTCATCTCCCACATTCGGCGGACTGGCCCACGTGCGACTCCCACTTCTATCTCTCCGCATCGCCCCTTGGGCGGCGGACGGCGGCGTAGTGGCCATTAGAAGGAACCCCGCTTGACTACTCAATCCCAGCGTAGGCGTGAAGTCGCCCGTGGATGTCCGCTTGAGTAGACGCCCTTTGAGGCTGCCGACGGCTGAGGGGGGTATAACTGCTGTGGCGGGATAGCGGGCAGATTCCGGGACGGGTATGAGCAGAGGTGTCCGCTCCGACAGACGTGACGTTGACGGGAGGAGCAGGTTGAGCGAGGCGGACGAGGTCGCTCGTTGTGGAGCAGCCGGTGGGCCGCGCGACGTGTGCGCCTGAGATGAATCGGTGGACGGGTCGGATTCGTCGTCAGAGTCAGAGCCGGAGCCAGAGGAGAAGGTGGTCAGGAGGTGGACGCCCAGGAATGTCGTCGCGATCTGAGCTTAAGCTGGTGGCCGTTGGGATCCTGGGAGACTCACGCCGAAAGCAAAGTTGACGAAGACGGAGAAGGACACGTCCCGGAATTCCTGGTACAGCACTGCCGAGCCGATGATGGCTGCTGTGAGCGACGCCGCAGCGAACAAAACTACGTGGAGACAACTCACCAGCCAGCGAGAAGAAGACAAATTGCGTGGGGATGACTTCCTGCCCGTCAACTTGGCTGCTTCGTGTGAAAACAAACGACACCCACCTTGCTTTGGAACTTCATCAATGCCCGATTGAGGTACTTGACCTGCAACACGCTCGTGACGACCAACACGAGCACCAACACCCAGGTGATCCAGTACTCGAACGCGTCGAAGAACATCGTCGACAACAGACTCGACAGCGCCTTGGTCGAGAGCACAGTGTACCCGCCAAACAGCGCACAGATGCCAACGTCGATACCGATGAAGCGGCTTTCCCAGCGGGGCGAGCGGGACAGGAGGACCAGGATTGAGACGAGGACGGCGTTGATGAGCGTGTAGATGAGGAACGGGAGCTGCTTGATTGCATGGAGCAGGCTATCCGGGTCGAGCTGGGGTCAGCTCTCGCCATGATGTCTTTGCTAGATCCCACGGGCACGAACCCTCGGATTGGAACCATGCGAGGACCACACGACCGTCACTGCGCCTATGATCGCGAGCGCCATGCCGATGAGCTCTTTCACATGGAATGTCTCCTTCAGGATGAGCGGCGCGAAGATGCAGTTCGCAATCAGAGCCTGCAGTCAGCATGGACCATGAGAGAATCACGTATTGTGTTTGGCCTCGAAGCGCAGACTCACTACGGTGCCCAGCGGCGCGACGACACTGGCAGGGGCGAATCCGTAGCTGAGGAAGTTGCCGCCTTCGCCGACACTAATCAACGCCAGGCCGAACCACCACAGCTTCGACTTGAGATACATGCCCTCCTGCACCTCCGGTTTGTGGTCGCCGTCTTTGTGGTCATTCTTGCCGTGCCCACTTGTAGCCTGGTCGTCGTCGGCCCCACTACCGTCCGTCTCCCCAGCACGTCCGTTGCTCCTTCCGTCTGCCTTTCCGTCACTCTTTCCGGTGTATCCGGTCGTACCGTTTTCTGCCGGGCCGTCTCCTGATCCAGAGTCGATTTGCAAGTCGGCGATATACCCCGGCGGGACCAGTATCCGCCCCGGGCTCTTGCTCCTGCTCTTTTGCGCCTGCGTCGCGGCAGACGCCCCGTCGGCGGCCTTTTCAGCCTGCAGCAGCCTCCCTGCCATTCCGTCCACTCGCTCCTCCTCCGGCACCGAATCAAGCGACATCCGTCGAGCCATGTCAGCCGATCCGGCTCCAAACTGATCCATATTGTTCGCTCCATGCTCGGACGCGCTGGACCCGGGGGACGCGCCCGCGGGAACAAGCAGGACTGGGATCACCACGTCGGGCTGCTCGCGCGGCGGCTTGTCCCCTCCAACACTTCCTCCTCTTTCTCCTCCTGCTCTACGATCGACCTGCGAGGACACGCCGGGACGAGGCGAGCTGGGCTTGGACGAGTCTGACGAGTCTGACGGAGTCTGCGACGCTACGAGCTCGTCATTCTGTCTCCTGTGCGCTAGCTTCTGCACCGTCCTGCGTCTGAGCTAACAACCTCGGACTGGGAAAGCAGCGGAGCCGGTACAGCACTCACAATGCAAGGGAGATGAGGATGTTTCCGGTGCAGGCGATCGCTACGCCGATCAGAGACGAGCCCGTGACCGTACCGAAG
Organism: Papiliotrema flavescens NRRL Y-50378; assembly: GCA_000442785.1. Classification (NCBI taxonomy): domain Eukaryota; kingdom Fungi; phylum Basidiomycota; class Tremellomycetes; order Tremellales; family Rhynchogastremaceae; genus Papiliotrema; species Papiliotrema flavescens. The sequence continues at coordinate 60,479 of CAUG01000159.1, forward strand.
CCGATCATGCTGGGCGTTCCAGTTCGTGCCCTGCGATACCTGCTGTAGAGTCCGGTCGTACCGCGGCGGGGCCTCTGCAGGGCGTCCAGGTCTTCCGCTCCGCCGGCGTATGAGTGCAGCTCGGCGAGCTCTCCTAGTACGTTTCGACAGATGGCGATGTATATGTGGCAGAGGAAGCTGTATCCGACGAGAAATGCGCGACTCATCTCGTTCTCGGTCTCGGCCTCGCGTGTTTCAGCCGTACAACCGGTAGCCGACGGGCCAACGTCATCAACTCATCATCGCCTCCCCCCAAGCAGAGCGGTCACCATGCACTTGCCATCTTTCCTTGGAAGCTTGCACTGCGCCTGGGTGACAGGCGCGCGAACAGTTGGACATCGAACTCGACTCAAATCACGACGGTCTTGCATGTTCATCCATTTCAGCTAGATCCGCTACAGACGGATAGCCAGCTGAATCGATGTTTTTGTTTCTTCATGTCTCGCAGTCCTTCTTCGCGCCCTATTCAACTCTCCACTAGTATCGCAAGTGACCTAAGTCGCCGTGCCCTTGGCAGCAGTCGCGCCAAAGTCGTGCCAGTGCGCATTGAACTTGACGTCTGCTGATCAGCGTCTGACCGCACCAACGCCATCGCGTGAACACTCACCAAGGGGTCGGCCACCGTACGAGTATCCAGTGAACTTCTCGCCGGCCGTCTGGGCCTGCTCGGTCGCCTGGAACTGCACGACACCCTCGCCTCGCGATCGCTGGCCATCCATGAGCATCTCCGCCGCCACGACCGTTCCGACCGTCTCGAACAGCTCGACGAGGTCGTCGTTCGACGTCGCCCACGGCAACTGGCCATTAGCTCCTGCTCCCCGATTATAGCTTTCTGAGTCACTGACGTTGCGGACGTAGATCTGCTGGTTTGGCTCAGCCTGGTCGACCTGCATGGCCCCCGCACCGTTCGCGCCCGCGCCTCCTCCGCCGTTGTAATCGGCGTAGACGTCGTTGTTGAAGTCCCGTCCGCCGGCAGCACCGTTCGCAGCGCCGCCGAATCCACCTCGGCCAAGACCCATTCCTCCTCCGCCAAAGCCGCCCCGGAATCCACCACGACCACCGAAGCCGCCGGGTGCTCCGCCAAAGCCGCCCCGACCGAAGCCCATGCCCATACCGCCTCGCATGGCGAAACCACCTCGGCCACCGAAGCCGGGCGCACCGAAGCCGCCTCGACCTCGCATGCCTCCTGGCGGGTTGGGGAATCGGTCCTGCGACGTTAGTGACAGCCATCCTACAAGTCTCGATAAGGCTCACCTCTCGGACTTCGAGAATGTTGCCGAACCAGTCAAAGCCGTTGAACATTTCTGCGCATCAGCTTGCATGGCAGTTCACACCGTCGCTCCAGCTCACCAATAGCCTGTCGAGCGCTCTCGGGCTGCACAAAGACAACCGTGCCGTTGCCCTTGGGTCGGCCGTCTGGGAAGAACCCAATGTCCGTCCTGATCACCTCTCCAGCCTGTCGCATGAGGTCCTTGAGGTCCTGCCACGAAGCCTGGAAGGGGAGCTAAGGGATCAGCTGGGGCTCGCTACGCGTCACCGTGCTACACTCACGTTCGCGACAAAGATGTTTCGGTTGTTCGGGTTGCCGGGCCCAGCAGCCCCCAGGAAGTTCCTTGACTCGCCGAGAGCAAGGCCGATTTTGCCCGGGATAGGGGCCGCGCCGAATCGAGCCGTCTCCTCTCGGTCCTGCCCGTGAGCTATGAGCCTGCATAGGGACGTGCGGACTGACCTCTCGGATGAAGACGGACCGCCCCATGAACGCCTTGTCGGACAAGTCGACCTTGGCCTTCTTCGCGTCCTCGGGGTTCGAGAATTCGACGATACTGACATCAGGGGTGGTCGGAGCGCGTAAATTACAGACTCACCCGCATCCCTTTGATTGGCCCGCCGGAGTGATCAAGACCTCCGAGAAGATGACTTCGCCACCAGCTTTCTCCGTCAACTCCTATTCCTTTCCAGATCCACATCCAAGAGAGAAGGATATTCCTCCCACCGCTTCCGACTGTCCCGCCTCTGGAAGGTCGGAGGATGTGTCGACAGGTCTAACCCGGTGACGGTGAAGCGGATGGGAAAGGGGAAAAGGGAGTAAGGTCTAGAGTACAAGTATCGAGGTCCTCCTCCATCCTTTACTCCGTCCAGACTGTAGCCCTTGCTACGACCTATCTGCAGACCACTCGGCTTCGCGCCCACGCCAGCCCGATGCAGCCCAGCCAAAAGAAATCCTCTGAAACCCACCTCCGCTCATGAACTTCTCCAGGTCCTTGTAGTTGCAGTCATACGCGAGGTTCCCGACATACAGCCGGTTCTCCCTCTTGCTGACTTTAGCGTGGGCCTCGGCCTCCTCCGCCGGAGCATTCATCGGTCCTCCGACCGACTTCTCCCACTCCTCGCGGGGCACTCCGAATCGCCCTCGGCCGTGCATCGGGACGGGGCTGGGACGTCGGTGAGATCGCCTGTCGCGGTCGTCGCGGTCTCGGTGCGAATGCGAGTCGCGGCGGTGGTGTCTGTCCCTCGAGCGTGAGCGGTCGCGGGATCGGTCTCGGCGATCTCGATCTCGGTCGCGCGAGTCGTAAGAGCGGGAGCGGTGTCGGTGTCGGCGGGAAGGGGATCGCGAGCGCGAGTACGAGCGGCGCTGCTATAAGTCTACGTGCCTTTTGCTACTGCGTTGCGTTGCGAGTAGCGGTAGTACGATGCAGAGATATTTGTGCACGATTTGGGGCAGACACATAGACGTGAGATGTGCGAGGCGCAAATGAGAACCTGTACGGTACCGCACACCGGCCTCGCCCAATCCTCGCCGGGCATCCCTCCTCCTCGCCCACTCCTCGTCTGTCCAGCATGACGTGTCCGAGCAAGACTCACCCTGTGCCTATCATCCCGGTCGTCGCGAGGTCGCCTCTCCCTGCTTCTGCTCCTGTCGCGCCCGCCGTCGTCCCTCTTCGAGTCTACCGATCCGTCAGCCCTCAGTCCCTTTCCTGTCTTCTAGCCAGCTCCATTCCATCCCCCTCCAAGACCCCTCGTCGATGCTCACGTTCTCCGCTGTCAACAATCATCGCCTCGTCCGGGCGCATTTCGCGGTCGTCTTCCATGGTGTGCGAGTTAGATGTGGGTGTGATTAACGGATAATGTTGTTGCATGTTGCTTGAACTCGAGCACAGCGACGACGCGAGGTGCGGTGGTGGCGACCGGGGGTCCGGGGCGGGTATCGCCGCCGCAATCGCCGCAGTGTGGCACCCTGCCTCGGGGGCACGCCCAGACGGTCAAGCTCGTCGTTCTGGCATCGCGAATCAGCTCACCTGTAATGCATACACAGCTGAGTCCGGCCCGCACAAGACTCTCGCTCGATTCTCATTGTAAAGACCGTGTCGGAGAAATCATCAAATACATCAAAGAACGACGGCATGAGAATAGGTCGTCCGACTAGCTGTACTTTCGTCAAGGCATGGGTGGAAATAAGGTCGTCATCAAGCTGTCTTTCTCGTTCTCACTTCTCATCCTTCATTCCTCGTCCGTGACTTCTCACTCGCCTCTTCGATTGACTCTTTCACCATTCCCCCTCCTCGGCCCTTTTCCCACGAGGTCGAATCGTCGGACCCGCGCTCTTCTTCTATCGCAACATCTTCCCATTCCGGCCCCGCCCAGAACCCGAAGCGACAGGTCCTTTCTCCGACGTTTTGGACGCACCTGCCTGTCCGACCAGCTCCTCCAGCAGCCTCGAGACCTCTTTGGCGGCCTTGTCGAACGGCGTCTCGCTCGAGCCGCCCAATATCGCTCTCGCGCCACTCAGTCGCGAGGCCGGCGGCGCAACGTATCCATCGCTGCCCACTTCGCGTCCATCATCAAGACCCTTCCAGCTGACATCAATGATTCAGCATAAGATGGCGCGTCAGTGTGTACGGACCGTTTCAGCTGCTGTGCGATGTAGTCGGTCTTGAGGCGGAAATGGGTTTTGACTTCGCTGGCGACTGAAGTCAGCGACGTTCGGAGACGCCACCGGAATGGTATAATATCGCTGAGACCAGTTGCAGAACACAGAGGTGGCCCTCCGCATCGGCGATGGACTTACAATGGCGAGGCGGATTCTTGATATTGTTGGCGATCGCATCAATAAGCACCATTCGCCTAACGTTCGCAGAATACGCTTTGCTTTGCGGCGTCTACAGCATTAGCGACAGCCAGGGACTACGAAACCCCTCGCTCACTCCAGCACTGCCCGCCCAGCCTGCCGTGAGCACTCGACAACGCAGTATGAGGGCACCGCAAACGTACCAGGCTCATTCAGGTACGGCTCTTCGCATAGAATCAAGCTCTGGATAGAAATGAGGACCTGCAACAGCGTACTCTGTCCCGCAATCCATCCGGGGCCTTGCCATGTGCCGAGTAAGCTCAGGCAAACTTTCTGCCCATCAATTGGGAAATTTCCTCGAGTTGAAACATGCATTGCACGATCGACTACCCCGTCCGCGTAAAGGTTTGGATTGTACCTGTACTTGCCGCCGTTCGTTGTCATCGACTTCACTTCCGGGCTTCGTTGGTTGTAATCCAGCGGGAGGAAGATGTCAAAGACGAAGCAGCCATTCTCGTATGGCGTTCCCTCTGGACCGATTATCATGGCTTTGATAACATCCACGCGCGTCTCGTCTACCCTGTGCATTAGCTTAGCTCAGAACACATCAGCAATGTCGAACCGACCGTAAGAATATAGAAGAGTGCCACGCGACGGGCATATTGCGCGTGAGTATAGCGAGCTCTTTAGCGATCGCCAAAGACCTCTTTGGGGCATCCTGATCGTCAGCTTCACGCAATTTACATGCGTCGGTGATTCACGCCGCGTCGACCGATCTGTGCATCTGGAAAGTAATGCTTGCGACACACAAACGTACTGTGTTGGCAAGGGACACGATCTTTCCGTTGAAGGCGTGATGGTACTCGACTGCCCTCGAGAGTCCCTCGCGTTGAGTCATGTCGCAGTATTGGAAGCGAGCTCGGGAAACCCAATCCTCATCTAGGTGTGAGCGTGATTGCAGCTGCTTCGATGCAAACCTACAGATCTTGACTGTGGCCTCTTCTGTCGCGCCCTTTGCGGAGACCTCTTCCTGCCCACCTCCTACGGGGAGCTTCGGAAGGCCATCGCGCATCCGACTGACAAAATCGACCCCCTTTGTCTCTCTCAGAGACTTGTCGATGTTCGCTGCGCTCGTGATGATGCGGTTGCTGTCGTCAGACACCCTCTGTGTGGACGGGGAGCTCACCAGAACTCCTCCAGCTGGACGTTCTCGTCATCCACCCGCCTCATCCTTGTCTCCTCCTCCTTCGCCCTCTTCTCCGCCATACTCATTCTTTTTCCATCCTCTTCTGTACCTTCTTCGTCATCGCTTTCGACTTTGCGTGTGGCAGCCAAGCCTTTCAAGGCCGCCTGTGCTTGAATGACACAGCTTTCCAGCAACTCCCGTGGCGAGGCCGACCCTTCGTACGTCACCGTTTTCGTTTGGTCATTCTCGTTGACCTCCGCTTGGGCTGGCCGCATTTGCGGCATGCCCAACATGGACGCGAGCGACTCATGCGACGAGACAACTTGAAGCCAGTCGAACAAGACCTCGTAAATAGTCGTCCGACGGTTGACCATGTCCAAGAGGGAGTCATTGCGCAGTAGATCCGTAACGAAGCCGCTTCGGCGACGAAGATGCGCAAGAGCTGTAGGATGAACAAGGTGGTCGCTCGAACGCGCCCCAGAAGCGCGGTTGAGCGTGGGAAGATACACCCGGACCTGCTTGAGGAGCTCGCCAGTTTTAGCATCCGCGGCCGCTTGGGCCTGCTCCGCACGTCGTTGACCGGAACGCTGAGGTGAGCTTGATTTCTTGTGACCAGTGTCAGTGTTATGACGGCAAGAACACATCCTACGTCTTCGGTTCCCGCCCCAGCGTACCCTGTGCCTTTCGCCGCGCGACTGCCCGTACTTCCAGAGCCGCCGCCCAGCCCGACATCATAAACGTCGTAGTCGTCGTCATCGTCGCCGTCCGGATCCGGCGTCCATGTGCCCGTCGAGGCAGGAGCGAGGCTAGGAATCTGTAGCTTCTTCCTCTTCTTGGTTGGCGGACTGCTGGACTCGCTCCCGGCAGCTGTTTTGTGACCGAACGACCGCTGAATCAAGTGCAGCCCGACGCCGATGAGGATGCCCTGTATGTCGAAGCAATGGAGGAGCTTGTCGTATTCTGTCACCCCTTTGCCAAGCTGGGAGGTTGGTCCATCAACTCTGAATACGGCTTGACCAGAGCGGATGGCTGTCGGATCGACTTTCTCGCCGCAGGCGAGACAGGCAATCTTATGACACTTCGCGCAAGACGGATGAATGATCGACTCAAGGTGCTTGGTATACGTCTGATAATCCGGCTGCCGGTGAGATGCGAACGGTGACCTCTTGCTTCGCACTCACAAAAAGAGAGAAGAAGTCACGATGATCCCGCTGTAACATTTCCCCGCACCCATAGGGGCATGCTAGGGGCTCCTCCAAGCGGAAATACTGTTGAAAGAGATGTTGCTGCTCGCCTGTCCATGAGCCAGGCGCAACGCTAGAAGCTCACCTTCTTCCGGACACCCGCTCATCCATGCACCTCTACCAAGTATGCTCACTTGGTACTCCATCCCGTCCACTCGAGGTTTGTGAGTCACCTCCTTCTCGTCTGCCTCAATTATTGTCTCCACTCTGTCCTTCGAGAAAAAGATGCCCCCATAAGGGTCACTCGCAATCTCCATTCCCGCTCCCTCAAATTCGTCTGCGTCATCCTCCCCGCTCAAGGTATCATCTTCGTCGTGCGGTGGAACTGCTTTACCGGTCGTAGAATGGCCCGGTTGTTCATCCGCTGAACCCTCATCATCAGAGGATATTTCGTCGAAGTCGCCAGTGAAGACTCGTTCCTGACATAAGTTGAGGCAGATTCAATTTGAGGAATATGGTGATCTCACCGCTGCGGACATGGCATCACCCTTTGATCGCTTCAATGCCGCTTTCGCTCGGCCCCTAGGAATACCCATATCGAGCAGTTGCGAAAGGGCAGCATTGTGCGACATCGTTGCGGGGGTCCAAGGCTTGCCCCCAGTCCAGAAGAGGGCTCCTATGGTGTGTATGAGACCCGAGTGATTGAGGTCGATAGACGATGAGGGAGTGAAGGGGGAGCGGGGGAAGTCGTGGCGGCTAGATATGTTTTTGCAAGTTGGTGCTGTCGCCTGCGGCCGCTGCAAGAATCAACTGCGCAGCGAGACAGACCGCCGACGCTCTCTCTTCAAGAATGGACCAGTGAGTCCAATGGCTAGGAGGCTGACGTTGGTTGATTGTCGAACAATGCGCTCGTGCTGGGTCGAGGATAGCTGATCGGACCGGCTAAGATGATCCGTGCCTGGCCGAGCTTGCCGACACGCGGATTTGATCCCGCCCATCCTTCCTCTCGCCACCCATTGCGTTGATCGTCTACTATCCGTTGGCACTGTTCGTCCATATCTAACTCCTTCCTCCTCCAATAGCCGCAAGTCATCATGGGCAGAGCCGAAGCAGGATCGTCCAAGGCCATCGGAAATGCCATCAAGGCGAAAGGTAAGTCCCCACATGACATTCAACATCGATCTGACGCGCAGGCCTGGGCAGACTTCGATGGTACTGCCAGATATGTGAGAAGCAATGTCGAGACGAGAACGGTTTCCAGGTTTGTCCCTTGTGTTCAGGAGGTCCGAGTGCACGAGCGCGTGTTCTGACTCCCAGGCACACACGCGATCCGAGCCGCACATGCGGAAGATGCTGCTTGTCGGCCCTAAAGCTGGTCAAACAATTGCCGAGTTCTCCAACCAGTTCCAGAAGGAGTTCGTCGCGCTTCTGCGAACACGACATCAGACAATGCGAGTCCGCGCCAACGCAGTGTACAACGAATACATTCAGGACAAGCACCACGTGCATATGAATGCCACACGCTGGGTAACGCTCAACGGCTTCATCATGACGCTTGGAAAGGCCGGTATTGTCAAAGTCGACGAGGACGAGAAAGGGCTGTGGATCACCTGGGTTGACAACTCTCCCAAGACTCTCCAACGCCAGGTAAGTGCCGTGACATTCGGTGAAGGGTAAGCTGACGACAGGCTGCGGCGATGAAAAAGGACCGGGCGACGATGGATGGGGAGGAACGGGAACGGGCGGAGCTGGATGCGCAGATCGCTAGGGCTCGTGCGGCGGAGGGGGAGAAGACGCCTGAGGGCGTGGGCTTGCAGAAGAAGGAGGGAGAGAAGATCACGTTGTCCTTCGGCCCTTCCGCTGCGACTTCAACACTTGACCCCGCGCCGGCCAGTACAGGCCCATCAGCGGACACGCTTGCTCCGTCAATACTGACCTCGGACGCCAAGCCCGGGATCACATTTGGAACGATCGGATCAAAACCTGCTCCGACGTCCATTACTGTCAACCCCCTCAAGCGTCCTGCACCGGTCAACGTCTTCAAAGCTGCTAAAGCCGCGAAGACTGACTCGGCGAGCGATGCAGCTTCAACGAACGGCGGAGGCGGCAAGAAGTTCATGAGCGAGGCAGAAAGGTTGATGAAGGAGGATCTGGCGCGGAAGACGATGCGAGCGGGATTGGGCAGCGGCGGGGGAGGAGGAGGCGGGGGCGGATATCAGGGCGCAGGACCAAGGCGCACCGGTGATGGCGGGCGGCGGTTTGTCTTGCAATAGAGGACGTCCGTTCATAGCATTGCTCGTTCCACACAGTTGTATCATGCAGCAATGCTGACTACGATGATTGATGTTTGTAAAGAGAAACAGAGAGAGAAGAGTCTCGCACGACGAGAGCTCCTTGGCAAGCTGTCGGAATGAAGCCCCGATGAAAGCCGCGGGTGGTCCTGATAAGATTACGAAAAGTCAGCGACGTCGACTCGGCCTCGTTACCCCCTCATTCCGCCGTTCGTCACTCATCACACCACATCTCACACCTTAGCATGATGCTGTGCAGACTATGCTCACGCGCTTTGCTGCGCTCAAGCAATCCTAGCAGCTCCCTCCCCTCCACGAGACGTTACGCCTCGGGAGCACCTAAACCGCTCAAATTGGCCATCATCGGCGCCGGCCCCTCAGGCTTCTACGCGGCCTCGCGCATATTGTCGTCCATCCCCGCAGACTCCCCGAATGGACGTCATGTACAGGTGGACATGTACGAGCGTCTTCCGACGCCGTACGGACTTGCGCGATATGGTGTTGCACCGGATCATCCCGAGGTCAAGGTGGGCACAGACGCTTTGTTGCTCGCCTACTATCATGCTGAAGCCAGAACTGCCAGCACAAGTTCGATGAACTGGCCAACGACCCCCGCTTCACCTTCATCGGGAACGTTTCAGTCGGCACGCAGCCCTCCGCCTCCACATCGGAGACTTCGCCTTCGACGTCACTTTCCGCATACACCTATCCGCACGCCGTACACCTCCCTCTAGGCGCATTGCTGCCTTATTACTCGACTGTCCTCCTCACATACGGCTCCTCGCTCTCCAATCCCCTGTCCTCCGTCGCCGGTTCGTCATCCTCCGCTGCACCTTTACAGGGCGTGTATCCCGCATTAGCCCTCGTAGGGTGGTACAACGGCCACCCGGCCTTCTCGCATCTTGCACCCGACCTATCCTCTGTCAAATCCGTCAGCGTCATCGGGCACGGCAATGTCGCTTTGGACGTATCGCGCATCCTGCTTAAGCCGGTAGACCAGCTGCGCGAGACAGACATGCCCGAATCGGTGCTGGACGTGCTCGCTTCGAGCAAAGTCGAGTCCGTAACGGCCACTGGACGTCGTGGACCCGCTCAAGTTGCATTTACGACGAAGGAGTTCCGGGAGATGATCAAGCTGCCAGGTGTACACTACTCGGGCCTGCCTCAGGATCTGGCAGAGGAGGCTAAGCTGGCGGTGGAGGGCGATCGCATGCGGAAGAGGCTGCTGGGACTGATGGAGAAAGACAACGCTGTTGCGGGGGACAGTCCGAAGCGGTTCCAGCTGGACTTCCTTCGCTCGCCCAGCGCGTTCAGAGGCGAGGGTGGCAGGGTGAAGCAGGTTGAGTGGAACATCAACGAGTTGCTCTCGAGCTCGCCTGCGCCACCTACACCGCCATCGAGCCAAGTGGACAGTCAAGCAAAGGCGTCGGTCGTGGGGCGCCCGACGGGGGAGACGGCGGTGACGGACGCGGATCTGGTCGTGGAAAGCGTGGGGTACCGGAGCGAGCCGCTGGGTGTGGGCGAGGAGTGGGTGCTACCGTTTGACAGCGCCAGAGGCAGGGTGCGTAACGTTGGCGGGCGGATCGTAGACGAAGGCGGAGTAGCGGTGAGTTGGCGGATTTCCAAGAGGCCGCCGCTGATGACAGGTACCGGGCTTATACGCCGCTGGATGGGCTGCGCGAGGTCCAGTGGGAGTCATTGCATCGACAATGCATGACGCGTATGCGTTGTCAGATCTGATACTGGATGATCACTATGCCGAGAGCTCGTCGACGAGGCGGGTGGAAGGTGGTCTACCGGACGAGCTGGTCAGGGGACAGAAGGAAGGCAAGGTGGTGGATCTGGCCGGATGGGCAAAGATCGATGCTGCGGAGCGGGAGAACGCAAAGAGGAAAGGACTGAAGAAAGAACGAGAGAAGTTTACGAAGGTGGAAGACATGCTGGCGGTTCTTTGAGCGGAGGGTGGCTCCTGATCAGCAATCACGCACCGCATCCAAAAGCACACCGCTTGCGAAGCTAGGCAACACAGTCTGGATGAAAAGCATGCATGCTTCGCTGCCAAGTAAAGTTGCGCTATAGGCAAACTGCCAATAACCGATCACAGCTCGACGTCCTCGTCATCGTAAGCCTCCTTGATCAGGCGATAAATGTACGAAGGCGGATGGTCGCCCCTACCCGTCAGCTATCAGCGAACCCTCCGAAGGTAAAGGGCTCACTCGTTCGTAACAAAGAGGTTGACCAGCTCCGGCCGGATATAGTCGTAATAGCTATCCGCGACCTCCAAACCATCTTTGGCCTCCCCATAGCCGATCACCTCGCCGGGCGACCTGAAGTCGACCGCCCCAAACTCATGGTACAAATTCCACGCCGGCGCGAACTTGAACTGTCCCGTGGCAACGACAACGGGCTTGCTATGTGCTTTCGCCGCGAGACAAGCCGCCAGCGTTCCCGCCAGCGCGAAGAGACCGCCGTTGGCGAGAACGGTGTGCGAGCCGAGGATGACTTTGGTGACTCTTGGCATGAGGGCGTACAGCGATGAGTCGGGGATGAGGAGGACGGGTATGTTAGCCGCGGAGAGGGCGGTCGCCATCGAGTGTCCGAGAAATGATGGCGCAGATTCTGGGACGATAACCGTGAATTTGCGGTCGCGGTAGGCCTGTTTCAAGAAGGCCTCAACTGTCTTCGAGTGGCCTATCGTGAGGATCACCTCGCTAAAGTCAGCTGTGCCGATGGACAGACAGGCGTTTTAACGTACGCGGAGTGAATGTGCTCCCGCGCGCCCTTCGCAACATCATCGTGCGTCGTCTCCAGCTCGTTGACCACCTCCTCTATCGCCTGAATCAACACCGGTTTCAGCTTTCCACTCTGCTTCATGAATTCGTCGCTGTCGACGCGCGTCAGACCCATGCCCGGCGAAGACGATCCAGCATCCATGGAGTTGTTCCTCGTCGGTGTGGTGAACAAGTTGCTGGTCGACTGGCTCAGGTCCAGCAGACTGCCCGACCGCTCGAGCTGCGCGCGCGAATGCCGCATGGCGACGAAATTGCTCAGGCTCGGCTGGCGAGGGAGACCGAGCGGTCCTGAGGAGGGTGAAGAGAATGAGTAGTCGTTGGACAGGTAGTGGTTTGACGGGGCCTGGAGGCCGGGGGTCTCGGCTTCGAGAAAAGGGGTGCCGGGTATAGAGGACGGTGCTGAGCGGTGGGCAACGGCAGCAGCGCGGTACTCCTCCCGGATGAGTCGAAGGATACGGCGGATGATGTTGCCAGAGGCGAGCTCTAGGTATAAGCACGCGTGTAGAGCATTTGAAACGTGACCGACCTTTCGGGTTCGCCTCGACTATGCGCCGACCGATAGCTTTGAGCAATGTGAGCAATTCGTCAATCGTGGTGAATTTCGAAGCCCGGACAACGGCCTGCACGAGCGCAGCGGTAGCCAGCGCGACATTGCGCGAGCCGGTAATCTGTCTGCACATTAGCGAAGTCCGCTTGTCGCGTTGGCAGGCTCACCTTCGGCGCAAGGAGGTACAGAGCGCGTCGGTCAACCGTATGGCCGGGTCATTGGGGTTCTGGATCGTCAGCTCTTCTGCCTGACACTCATTGAGGAGCTCACAATGGACGGCTGGGCCACCATGCTTGTTGCTGATGGCGTCGATAATTGCGTGTGCTAAGTATGCTTGATGGAGGATGGCTCTGAAGTCACAAAAGTCGAGGGAGAGCACATGGCTGTCCCGAGTCAGTCGGTTCAGTTCAAAATGAAGTCTTACGTAATACTGTCGCTCGTTGCCGAATGACGACAACGATCACGGCGACGACGAACACCGTACCTTGCATACACCTTGCGAACAGCGTTACATGTGTACTTGAAGATGACAGCACATGCGCAGATAGGTGAGCTCGACAAACAGCAGGCGGTCGCCAGCGCACGAGCTGACATGTAGGACCGATATCCCAGCAATACTCCGCAGCAGCGACCGTTCCGTTGATCAAGTCTCCCTCACTCTGGCTGCCCAAACAGGTCAGTCGGCAGCCAGCATCTGGCTCGCTTTTCCCAAGTTGACGCGCAGGTTGAGCTACCGAATGATGTACACCCTCTTCCCGAGGATATAACTGCCTATGTGAGTTGACTGGCCGTGAACGCATCGAGCTGATGGTAGTTCGTGTATCCTTTCACCCTCGAGCAACATGTCCTCTCCCTGCAGCCATCCCCACATGATGCCATAGCACAGCGGCGGGCCAGGAACGCTGATATCCTGCATCATCGCGAGCTACAAGAGGAGCAACGAGAGTGAGTCCCGAGTGCGCCCGCGGAGTGGAGGTGTTCATGTTCAGGAAGGAGGCTTTGCATAAGATGGCTCCGGGGTACCGGCCAACGGGACTGTTGGTGCCTACGTCGTCTTCGAAAGGTCTATCAGGCGTGGAGACGATCACACAGGCGCCGCAGAAGGTGCAGGCGAGCGCTTCTGGCATCGAAGAGCTAAATGAGGGGATGTCGAGCATGAGCACGGGACCTCCAGCGAGCCGGCTGGTGGACCCCTTGGACGACTTTGTCAAGCAGCTCGAGACCCCACATCGGCCCAAATAAGAGTCTCGGATGCTCATCTCGGTTAGAACCGGTCGGGCAGGCACCGTTGTATAAATCCAGTTGTAAGTCATCCACTGAACGGTCATGATTGCATGCATCCGACCTCCATTTTCGTTGCACAACTCCGCTCGCCTCGTCTACACGGACACCACTCGCTCTACAGCTTTGTATAGATCCCACAAATGCTTTCCGGAGTGCACTTCGTATCTGACTCGGCCGGCTGGGTGGCAGTTGACCGTCAGATCTCGCAGTAGCATCTCGGTCGAATGCGCCTGCAAATCGGTCGCCCCAGGGAGACCTTTCTCGGTTGCACGCAGTATGGTCTGCCATTGTAGCTCTGTGAACCGATTGGGCATCAGACTGCTCACCGCCAAGCATGCGATGGCCTTGGCGAACCTGTCCCCCGGTGTAAGGTTTGGAGCATGATAAGTCGCTTCGACTTCTTTGCTGCGCATGTCGTCCACAGTCGCGACCACCGCATCGACAATCTCATTGATGACACCGCTCTTCGTCCAGGGTACGCGAGTGAATCCGTTCACGTACGCCAGGTTCGGGCTTGCAGCATGTACTTGGCTCATTTCCTTGCTCAGAATGAAGATGCTGAAGATAGGCTCGTCCTGGACGCCACAACGATAATCCCGGTTCAGCTGCATCTCGACCGTCCTGTAGAAAGATGCTTCGTCTTTGTGGACATGGTACATGCCAGTGAGGCGCGCAGTGTGAAGCGAATCGTGCAGAACGTGAGGGGCCCAGTCAGACCAGACAGCGCCTTGTTGAACAGAATCGAGCATGCCTCGCTCCCTGGCGCGAGTGTCGACCAGGCGAAGGTGATCTTCCAAGCGTGCCATGGACTCCCAGAAGTGATAGGTGGGGATACTGTGATCCGGCAGAGAGAGTAATGTGGCTCGCGAGAGACCCACCATGACCTGAGCAACATATACCTGACGATTTTCCGAATCCCTCGCTCCCGTCTGAACGATGCAGAGCTCGTATCGCAGACGTGGGTTGACCCTTGAACCTCGATGGTCTGCGTGCGTGGTTCCATTCCTGCTGGATGTCACAGTGCTCTGAGACTGCCAAAAATCAGGGGACTCGATCGTTGAGGGCATGTTCACAACGCAGCGGTGCTATTTCTCGGGCGCAGAGGTCAAAGACAAGTCAAAGACATCAGCTCATACATGTGTATGTTATGCCTGACGGAGAGTCGAAGAGGAAGCCACAGGGGAAACAAAGGTGTAGCGAAGGAGCTTCGTCGTCAAGGGAGTGCAGTCACTAGGTGAGCAATGCGCTTGGCGTGGTTGTAAACACAAGCCACGCACATGGGACTCTGGAACCTCTGGTCCTCTGGACGTATCATCCATTAGTGTGGCACTTTGGGCCTGATCACCACCGTCACAAGAAACATTGCATAACTTTGCGACGCCTTGCCTATGTTTGGGCAAAAAAGGATAGGCTTTAACATGCGTTTGACAGCTATGAGTAGAGCAAGCCCTCCGAGTACTGCTCCAAAAGGGTACACCTTGGGTCATAGTTTCTCGTCATCGGTTGTAGGTTGTCGGGTGTTGCGCCATAGCTGGAACACCACAGTCATCTGCCACCACTGCCTGCACAAACTGAAACAAGTTCCACCTTGACTCTCCGGAATGAACCTCGTATCTGACGCGTCCTGCGCTGGGACACAGGTACACGAGGTCCTCCAGAAGACTCTTTGTTGATTGCGCCTGCAAATCCGTCGCGCTTGGCAGATTTTTCTCCGTGGCATGTAGTATGGACTGCCAAGTTTGAGGCGTGAATCGACCGGGCGTAAGACTGCTGTTCACCAAGAGCCTAATTGCGCGGATGAACTCGTTCCCAGCCTTCCCTTCGCGCTGTCGCTCGGTCGATGCAACTTCGTCGCCACGCAGCCGGTCTACCGTGGCTACCACATCATCCAAGATTTCGACCACGCTGCGCTCCCTGAGTGGAGGCACATGGAAGGCTGTGTGTGCAAGTGCCAAGCTTGGTCTCGCCTCACTCACCTCGCTCATATCCTGGCTCACGATGAAGATGCTGCAAACTGGCTCGTCCGGGGCACCACAGCGGTAGTCTGAGTCCAGCTGAAGACCGGCATAGACAGTACATTCAAAAGAATCCCGGGTTTGATGGACGTTGTACCTCTCGGTGAGGCGAGCAGCTCGAAGTGAATCGCGCAGTATGTTTGCAGCCCAGTTTGACCAGACCGCACCTCGTTCCGGGGAGTCAGTGATGCTTAGTTGGCTGGCACGGGTGTTGAGGAAAACAAAGTGGCTTCCCAGGGACGCTATTGACTCCCAGAAGTCGTATGTGGGGATTTGATGGCCCCGTAGGGAGGTGAGAGTCGAGCAAGACAGACCCACCATGACTTGGGTCATATGGAAAGTACCGCCTGCCGAGTCCGGCATTTCCTTTTGGATGACGTGGACTTCATACAGCACGATAGACTCTGCTTGCTCCTGACTTGTGCGCACGCTTCTAGGCGTTCCGGGTGGGCTGAGGTCTTGCGCTGATGTAGATCCAATAATCAAGGGCATGCTGGCAAATGCAAGTCTAACTCCTTTGGGCGAGAAGGCTTGAATGTCAAAGTCAAGACTGATGGAGATCACACGCAACGCCTTTTTACGCCCAATGAGAGAGTCGAAGGCAAGCCATAGGTCTATCAAAGGTCAAATCTCAACAAGGGAGTGCACTACAGTATGACGTGCTAGACGTTGGTGGATATACGGGTGGAGCTCAGATTCCTGCCAGACTTGCACGCCTTCTGACATCCATTCAGCACGCCAATGGTCGTGGGGTAGTGCTTTTGAGCTATGCATACGGCCTACAAACCGAGCTTTTTTGCTAGTACTGCAGAGCTCCCGAGGTCACGCTCATTGTCTTCATCGATGCATGTCTCTGACGTCTCACGTGGGGAAGCGGCAGAACCCGTCTTACCCGTCCATTGCTCAGTCGTACAAAGCATCCCTCATTTTGTTATGGTCATCGTAGACGGTTTGACCAGCGTAAGCCTCCAGGAGGAATTTTGGACACTCCTCCTCCAGCTTGTCAAATCACTTCTGAGTCGACTGAGCCTGCATGACCGGTGCTTCAGGGTCGCGTTCCTCCGTTGCAGTCAGTATGGTCTGCCACTGGGTACGCGTGAATCTTTCGCACCGCTAAGTCCATTTCGCAAAGACATCCATCACTCGACAAAAAGTCTCCATCTGCGAGGCCGATGGATGTATTGGAATGCGGGGACCTGCGATGCCGTTAACAGCTGCAACAACGTCCTGGGCTATGCGCCAATCCTCCTCTGCGGCGTGCACGACGGGGTGAGTGTCTGGCACCGGCGCGTTCAACTCCAACGTCGACTTGGGACCTCGGCTGATGATGAATACGCTGTAACTGGGGCGGCCAATGCCCCCTTTACCATACCTTGAGGTAAGGGGCGTTCCGTACTGAACAGCCTTAGAGAAATCGGTGATACTCCGATGAATCACGTATTGCTGCGTCGAGTTCGAGGCTCCCAGAGATCCGGCCTGTAGCTGAGCGGCTCGAGCTGACGAAAGTATCTTGTCCGGTATCACAGACCCTCGAGGTGGATGGCCGCGAATGTCGACGTGTCGCAGGTGATCGAGCAGCCTTGAAATGGACTTCCAAAACTCGCGAGTCTCAACCTCGCCATTGGGGAGGCGAGCGATTGTGGAGCCAGAAAGCCCAACCTTTACTCGGGACTCACAAGACGGCTCATTGACGCCCTCCTCCGCGTCGTCCTCAGCCTGAATAACATACACCTCGTAGACGGTCGTCTGGGGCCGGGAAACCGCAGACTGTGAGCTCTGGCGGTAACTTGACATGTAGATCAGGTGTAGCACGAGCACCGATCCAATAGGGGAGGTTCCTGTTGGCATCGGAGACACACGGTGGAATTAGCTCGTCCAAGAGTGACATCTGGTGCATGAGAGCTCCTTGCATTCACTGACCCGCGCCGAACAAAGGGGTCAACCTCCTCAAGGCCCTTTGTGCTCGCAAAGAAGCGCAATTGCGCCGAGTCTGGCTCATTCCACCACGCACTCAGAGCGCCTGCCTGCTCCTGCAAGGACCAACGTCGCTTAAACGGGAGCACTGTGTACTTCGGGACACGGTTGTTTTGGGTCACGGACAAGGTCGCCTCGCTTCTCGCAGCAAGTTTCACGTTTGCGGTCTCAGATGGTGTGGTACCGGACAGGGATTTGTGGGCCCATGCTACAGATGGCCATTGGGGCAGACCGCAAAACAGGCTATTTGGGTACACAAAACGCCATCGAAAGCAAGCACACATGAGTCGTACTGGCTCTGAACATCTGTATATGTAACCCATTTGCGCGGCTCATAGACCATTGTCGTCGAAAACAACATTCTGGACAGCGTGTATTGCGTCGTCGTCCCTGGTGAACGGCAAAGCTTCCAGGCGACAATTCTGCAACGCGGGACACAATTTCTGGATTGTATCAAGCACACTTTGGGCATCCCGAGCACGCAGCACGTCGGGGTGCTCCCAGGCAGGGTCGTTTCGATGAACACGATCGCGAGCCCATTCCATCCGGGCTTCGTTCACTCGACTACGGCACTGGTGCCGATAGTGAGCGTTCACAACGTGGACGAGGCAATTCAGTGGATGGACCGCAAGGCTGATTGCCGAAGCTGGCTCGGCTGCTGTTCCGCCCTCCCCCTCCCCACGTTGGACCCCTGCAGAAGAGGCAGGCGTTCCCTCATCATGCTCCTCTCTCGTTTGAGCGAGCGCGGACTCGTCGGATGAACCTTCATTTTTCCAGTCTTGCATGAGTTTCAAGCAAGTTTCTTTGACCTGTTCAAGTGGGGGGAGCACCGTTTTGATGCAGATCGTGTTTTTGACGACTACTTCGCGTTCGAGGGACCTGGTCGCCCCGCTAACTGACGGGTCGTCGAAACACAGAAACGCCCACCAGTCTTCGCCACACCCGCTGTTGGCCTGGAGCAGCCGGCCCCCAACCATGGCCGCTTGGAAGGGTCTAAATGTGGCATGCACAGTGCAAGGCAAGTGGCGCTTCTCGACCAATCGATGGATGGTAGGCGCAATGCTCTGTCGCCAAGCGTCCATGTCTTGCAGAGCCTGTTCCGACCATTCGGGACCCAGCTCCTCAAAAGCTTCCGCCATATCTTTCATGGTGGTCCAGAATAGACCTCGATCAACCGGCATGTCCATTCTGACCATGCGGGCTGCGCGCTCACCAAGCTTGGTCAATTCCGCAGATGTTTGCAGTCTGGCCTGCCGAAATCCGGGATGATCGGTATCTCCCCAGAGGGATGTCAAATGAGTCATTGTATCGTTCATCGACTGGCGATATTGTGTTGCACTCTCTGCAGTGACGCCCACGCGCAAAAAGACTCCCCGCTCGGTACTCTCGGGGAGCAGGTCAAACCAGCGCTTTCGCGCTGGTACGTCCGCATGAGATTCTGGGGCTGTTCCCCTGGAAGGCTCATCAGCCGTTTCCGTCGCCACTCCCTCGCCACCGCTATCCGAGGCCGACCCGGAAGCGTCCGCACTGCCGCTGTTCAGGAGTTCGGAGATCAGGAAGCGGTCTGATAACGCTCTTTCAGTTGATACTGTTGCCATGATTGCTGTTGGTGAACACAGTGATCGAGTGACACTGCAAGTGTGCACACCTC